>PVIR01009184.1:0-54130 GCA_004026965.1 Petromus typicus | reverse complement strand
ACTTATGAACACATGAGGCTTTGGGGGACATCCACATAAACCATAACAAAGATGCAAGAACAAAAAGTGACTGCTATCATTTAGGTGTAAAAGATCCCCCTAAGCCCATATGCTGAAGGTTTGTTCCTCAACATAGTCCTACTGGAATGCGGGAGAAACGTTAAGATGTCTTTATTAGATGTTATTGGGGCATGTCCTCATGGGACTGTGAGAGTTTTGATCCTCCAAAGGCTTCGGCCATTGCCCTCTGGCACCTCCACCAGAAACCTGAAAACACAATCTGCCTGGTCATGGGCTGCCACTACCAAAACTGTGAGTCCGAATGAACCCTCTATCTGTTTGTTACAGTGACTCAACATTGACTAAGGCAGGGACTCAGTGGTAATATTATGGATCAGACCTGGAGGGAGAGGGAAATAAACATAGGAGGAAGCTCCTCAGTAATGGAAGAGCTGCTCAGACACTGGTGAAGCCTTCTAAAAGGCATCTAATTCAGCCTCAGTCCTGTGGCAAGTCATGAGTCTGTGTTCTCTCCCCCATACTGGCCACAGTTTCTTCTTCTCCTTATTCTTTGAGAAAGCCTTGTGGAAACTTTGTCTGAGACCTAACAAGTGTTTCTGTGTATTTAGTTTCTTTCTGAGTATCTTGTTATGCTCTGTACCTCAGAACACCCCATCATAGTAATGCTCCTTTCCATCCTAGATATGAGAACCTGCAGGTATAGACTGGCACAAAGTGAGAAAATGCTTACTGGAGGATGCATTTGACAATCTCACTTGAAACTTTCCAAATACTTGAGTTCTTGGTGCTATTGCCTTAGATCCTCCAAAAGTAATCAGTTGTATATAACAACAATTCAAGAGCAGACAGAATCCCTGCTGCAACTTTCCAACTAAAAAATGGAATCTTGGGTTATAGCTTCACTCTCACATAGAGATTTCTAATGGTGAAGAAATTCGAGATGACATTAGGGTCATTGTGATGATGGCAAAACCTGAAGCAGAAGAGCAGAGTCCCACTGAAGTAAAATTTATACAGCTTCACTGTCTTTTCTATAGAAAAATCTTTGAGTATCTACTTGAACCATTTTGTTGCATTATTGGAGAGATCTTTCCAGAATCTCCATTTGGTTATACTTGATAAAGAGGCTCTATCAACATGATTCACAGTTCATAAACCTGTCTAATGAATGAAAACCCTTATGAACAATTTTTATTAAGCCTGGTTGTTCCCCACGCTTCCCTCCTTCCTTCATTCCAAGTGTTCTCCTTTGAAAATATTTCATTAAGCTACCTTTGGGAATAACGGAACTATCAGCCACAACTGTATTGCTGATCAAACAAGGTTTTCAAAATTAGTCTTCACAGTGATTCATCTGAGTGCTTTAAAATTTTCCTGATAGAATGAAGCAGTTTTTTGAGTGTCAGATAAAATTTGATATTTAACTAGTTTCAGTGCAGAGCTGAGGTTGATCGCCAAAATGCTAGATGGACAGACTGGAGCCAGAAAACAGGACAAACTACCTCAGTGAATAAGGAGAGTGAAAAGCTCTACAAATTAGAAGACAGCAAATGAAAAAAAGTATATAAATATACATACATATGTACATACAAACTTACATATCTTGAGATACATTTATCTTGATGAGGAAATGACATATTCTAGTGTTATTTATCACTTTAATTACTAATAACTTCTACTTACTGAGTACATTATTTATTGTGAATTGTATAAAATAAATAACTAACATAAGGTATACCATTGCATTCTCAGAACTATTCTATGTGGTAGGTATCATTAGCCCACTTGCCAGTTAAAGAAAATGGGAATCAGAAAGTTTAAATAACTTCATACAGGAAGTAAACAGCAGATAGGATTTAGGACTGGCCCAGATTTTTCTGGCCCTAAACTCTTCCTCTTCTCTGTACTTATGAAACAAAAAAGGGAACGTCAGTCATGATGAATTCAAGGTATCATCTTGGTGACAAGAAGTCATGATGAAAGGAAAAAGCTCAAAGTCAATGTGCATGAGATGGAAAAGGAAAGAAAGTAGGTTTTACGTCATTGTTTTCCAAATTTTGCTGTCTAGAGCATCCCACTGCTTTGAAATGGTGGCTCCAAAATGCCTTTCTGGCTCTTAAAAGTTCAATTTTGTATGTTTCAGGTAGAAGCCAAAGCCATATCTTTCACCAGTAACCCAAATGATTCTGACACAAGAAGTTCAGGGAACATTCTATGAGAAACTTGGCTTCAAGCTTTGGATTCCAGGAAAAATGATTGTGTAAGCCCAGAATTACAGACTGATGAGAAGGTGGACAAGTCACAAAGCTTACATTTCTGAGTGGATACAGCAGTCCCATTATATTCACAGGATACACTCCTAGTGCCCAGTGAAGGTGAAAAATGATTGATAGTACAGAACTCCATTTATGTGATAATTTTTTCATATCTATAGATACTAATTTATGAAGTAAGCACATTAAGGGACTATCAACAGTACCAGAAATTATAACTGTTAAAATAATATATAATAAAAGTTATTTAAAATGCCCAAATTGTTTAATTCTGAAAATATTCCCCAGATATTTTCAGACCACCATTGACCACAAATAGATGAAACTGTGCAAAGCAAAACCATGAGAAAAGCAGTGATTACTGTATTGGCAGAAAGAGAAAGAAAAACTGGACAGAATTTATTCCTTCAGTGATCATAAGAAGAGTAAAGGTTCATTTTAGTGTTGGAAATAAGAAATGCAAAGATCAATGAAAATACCTGTAATTCCAAAGAGAGCTGTGAAGAGAAGCTTACTTTCACCATAAACCATTACAGCCATTGTAATTCGATGCACCTGAGTTACCTGCTTTTTGATCGACTCAAAAAGGAAGAGGGAAGGACTCACCATCCCATCTTGTGCTCTTTTTATCTTAAATATAGTCACCTAATAAATATTTACTGAACACTAACTACTGGTACAGTATTAACTTTTCTCTGTCCCTTGGTATGCAGTCAGAAAGAATCTCTTTTTCTTTAGTTTTGTGTCACTTTTTCTGATGGCTCTGGGTATTGAACCCAAGAACCTAGGGCCATGTACATGCATAGTGTAGACTCTACCACTGAGCTGCACATCCAGCCCGAATACCCATTGTTTTGAATCAAAGTCTCAAGGTGAGCACCTAGCCTCTGAAATTCCACCTGAGTCCTAGTGCAGCTCACCAAGCTAGTCTTCAGAGCTCCTCCCTAAGTGGCTCAATCTCTAACCCTGCCTTGTTCCCCCATCACACCTCCTCCTAACTCTTGGTATTTATCCTGCACCATGGCACTCGAAGTGCAGGGATTAGTTTACTGTGGTTATGACCTTGAAGACAGTCTGTCATTAAAAGCTTAAATGTTTTGTGGGGGCATTCTGCTGGTAAGGATAGCAATTGGAAACAAAATGTTCAAATTCAGAAAAACTAGACTTCCAGTGATTGTGACTGATGAGGAGCAGCTTTCAGTTCCCACCAATGGGGTCTCCATCCTACCCAATGGCCCCTTCTGGGCAGCAGTCTGGGCCAGGTAAGATCTGCAACTGCCTTGGAAGCCCTCAGGATCAACAGTGTGATACACTTGGTGACTCTGCACAGCCTCTCGCATGCAGCCATTCTTGTGCATCGTAATAAAAATAAAATACGCATGTGAATTAAAAATAAATGACGACAAGGAAAGAAATATTGGGAAAATATAATTAAAACTACTGTAACCGCTGACAGATTAGTGGGTTAGAAAAAAAATGTAGCTGCAAGAAGACAGCTTTGAAAATAATGAAGCAACCGAGAATGAAGTTAATGAGATTGAGAAAATGAAGAAAGAATTTACAGTACTGTCACACGTCAAAAACTCAAATTATGCGCTTCAGTTTGATGTTTCTTTATAAAATTGAAGCATCTCCAGTCCTGTTCCTTTCATCAACGTGTTGAATGATCTGGTGACCTCTACTTGTCGAGAAAGCTGATTGAGTGATAGAGCCTGACTTGAGACGTGACAGTAAGCCTGGAAGATCCCGCTGTTTTTGTGCCTACACGTGGCTCTGGAGGAACTTCTGAGTTATACAGGAAACAAACAAAGAAGAAAGGAAGTCCATGTGTCTGCAGAATGTGTACTGCACAATCACAGAGCTCTGAATCTAGAGGATGCATCCTGGAAATTCTTCTGAGAAGGTGCTGTTTCATCAGGGGTTAATTTGAAGACCTAATCCTTCATGCATTCTGAAATATAGCTGAGCAGGTGGCTTTTCAGATAAACTTGAGGAGGAAAATGGGAGCCAAGTTAAGTGGTGGTTTGTAGAGGGAATGCAAACAAATTTGCAAAAGCAAAGCAGAGCAAATTTTCAGATTAGTTGTCATATAATTTGTGTAATGATATTTTAGACACTGTATTTCAAACACTGTTCTAGGCACAAGAATCCAAAGGGAGGTACGCTGTAGCTCCCATTCTGATCCTGTGCCTGCAGTCAGGAAAGGACCCACACAGGAGCATACCACATCACAACAGAAGCATTGTAGATGTGTGTTCATGTGTCTGGGAACACTGAAGAGGAATTACCTGGGCTTCACAGGGAAGAGGGTCCTTCTGATGGGCCTTGAAACCAGGTTAACCAGAAAAAGTCACACAGTATTGCCGGAAGAGGGGGCCACACAGAAAGGGGAAAGTGTGGCTCATTCCACATTCATATATTCCGGCCTTGTTTAGAGGGGAAAGGGGAAGAAGTGAGTAGCAACAGAGAAGTCTAGACACCTTGGCATGGATCAGGACATACAAGGCCACACACACCTGTGAAGACATTGATCTGCCATCCAGAGTAGAGCAGGAGAGTGATCTGAACATCTGGAAACTGTAGAACGATTATTTTGTCTGCAATGTGAAGAATGGTTTGGAGGAGTCTTTAGGGGTTAAGAAAAAGATCAAGTTAAGATAAAGGATAATGGAGTCTTAATTTAAACCAATAACAAGGTGGCCTAAGAAGAGAAGAAGGTTAGAAATTGAGAGGTGTTCGTATGTTTGATTCAAACTGTGAAGTCTAATTATAACGAAAGATGAGTGGACTAGGCATATAGTTTGAGTAGATGAAGTTATTTATAAAGATAATGATGTTGAACATAAGAGGAGATTTAAAATGGTAAAGAATGAGTTTGAGTTTTAACCTATTAATTTGACAATGACATCAAAGTGAAGAAGCAGAGTATGTATTAATGAAATCCTTGAGAGCTATGTGGACCAGAGCTATAGAGTTGGTGAAATCTAACATATTGACTTGTAGTTAAACCATAGGGTGTATGAAGTGATGAAAAGTGAGAAAAGTAAAGACTGAAGACATAAATACAGGATCACCTTCAAAAGGATATTAGGGGACTCAGCAAGCTGTGGCTGAATAGAGGAGAAACCATGTTGGAAATCAACTAACAGCGCATAAAATTAGCAAGAAGAGAGGGATGTACATCCTGATATTGAAATTAATCTGAAATAAGAGACTTGTAGGTCAAAGAAAACATAGACATAGCACTTTATGACATGGATATCTAGCCCATAGGGCTGCCATAGATCTTTGGCCAGTGTGTGGAGTTGGAACTGTCAACCAGGGAAGTTCCCCCAAAGATGGAGAGACAGCAAATGTGTAGCACACTCAGTCTTTGCAGGACAGATCTGGAGTATAAGGCTCTCACCTCTTCTGCTTCTCTGCAAACAGAGGACACTGCTACCTGGCAACACATTTCACTGACACACACAGGAAGGAGTGTCCAGGAAGTTGCTCCCTCCCCGAGGGTCTTCGATTATTTTTCTTCTCTTTATTGTGCATCATGGCAGCTAATTGGAGCCTCTAGCAACAGCAAGGTTAGGGACCAGCAGCGCCATTGAGGGTAGTGGAACAAGACGACCAAGTAATCCTGGGCACAAGGAACTCAGCATGAGAGAGGAACCCAGGAAGCTGTGCAGGACACAAGAGGGGCCAGCTGTACACAGGACTGGGAGCAGCTTTGAGCTGACTCTGTCTGAGGGTGCTGCAGTGACTGGGTGAGCCGCACAGGGACAAATATGGTAAGGACTCTCAGGCAGACCATCCAGAAAGCTGCTGGCTAAGGACTGCGTCAGTCCAGAGGCCCAGGTCAGCCTGCACCCAGCACTAATCCTACTGCAGACCTGGTGGGGCTGCCTAGCACAGATTTTTGACTCTGACTTGGATACTACCACAGAACTGTGGCCATCAGAGAAAATTTCTTGTCTTTATATTTTTTCTTTTTTGTTGTGTTTATTTAATTTTCCTTTGTCTGCCTGTTTTCTTTTTTCTTTTTCTTTCTTTTTTTTTTGTGGGGTGGAAGACTTATTTAGGTTTTCACTTTTATTGTTTATTTTGCCTGTCCTGTTTCTTTCTTTCTTCAACTGCACTTCTTGATTTTTAAAAAGTATTTTCATGTGAATGAGCATTGTCGCTGGTCTTCCTAGTTCACTTCAATATTCTTTTGCTTTCTCCTTCATTCTTTCTCCTGTTCTCTTTTCCAATTTCCCAAAGCTTAGATGATCATCCTGTCCTTCAGCCTTGCTTCTACTCTATTCTCATCAGTTATCACTGCTTTGGCCTCTATCCCTCTGAAATCTACCTCAAACCTCTAGAGTAAAATCACTCTATCAAGGAGAAACTCACTGCACACAAGTTCCTGGTGTATGTTTGATGTTGTTATTTAACTATAGATCTTGCTTCTGTGGTGAAAGATATTAAATTAGCAATTACCACAGTTTGCCAGTTTCTAGGCTGTGTTTGATGATGTTGTTATTCCTAATTTGTGTTAACATAGCCAGGGTGCCATACCTGTCATAATTAGTTGTCATTATATGACAACACTGTGGTTGTCTGGGGTCATAATTATCACCATTTTCCAGAACAAAGAACTGGCAAAGAACTGATAACTGAGATGAATAGATAGAAACTTCTCATCCCTAATAAATAGGGAAGATAGGATCTTGGGATAGGTACATAAAGCAACAGCTAACATTACCTAAACATCATTTCTGAATAGTAGATATTTCTTAGGGAAGACTTAGTAGTACTGATAAAGCTACTTAAGATAAGAAATTTAGAAGCATCAACACAGAAAAAAAACCTTAAAATTAAAAAAAAAAAAGTAAATGACAATACAGAAAAGCAAAATGCAACTCCTGACCTCCAGACCACCCAAGACAAATCTAGGGACAATGAGATAAAGAAAATAAGAAGCCACCTACTGGAAGTTTCTAAAATGATGACAGCAGAAGTAAACAAACAGATAAATAAAGCTGTGGAGAAAATCAGAGAAGAGATCATCTTTCAAATAAAAAAGAGATAACTATCATAAAGAAGGACTTGTTCAGCACATGTAGAGTAAGTAGACATAGATTTAAAAAAAAACTTAGGTAAATAATGGAAATCATGAATGCTCAATATAAGAAAGAAATGGAATCCATGAAAGAGATTCAAGCAGCTATCTAGGAAATTAAAAATTCCATTGAAAGTTTGCAAATCCAAATGAATGAAAGTAAAGACAGAATATGGGACTAGAAGACAGGATTGTAGTTAGGATTCACAGAAAGATCTCTTAAAAATAGTAAGGAATCATAAAAAAAAAAGAGAACAATCCAACAGCAGCAAGACAATGCAAAAAAGAAAACATAAGACTGATCAGCGTCAGTAAAAATCAGGAGTCAACCCAAAGGGTGTAAAAAACTCACCCACAGAAGTGATGGCAGAAACTTCCTAAGTGTGGAAAAATTTCCAATACAAGTCAGTGAGGCACATAGAACTGAAATTAACCATGACCAAAATGAATATACACTAATATATATAGTAAGGTCTCAGAAATTCAGCACAATATTAAAAGCCATTAGAAAAAAGAAACAATCTGTCAAAGATTAACAGCAGATTTCTCAACACTAAACTTTAAATCAAGGAAAGCTTGGAGTGAAATATTTCAAGTCCTGTAAGAAAATAACCTCCAACCAAGATTGATGCAACCTGCAAAACTATCTTTCAGAATCAATGGAAAAATAAGACATTTCCATGACAACCATTAAGAAATTCCTGACCACCAAGTCAACTCTAAAAAATGTTTTAAAACATATTTTGGGAAGAGATAACAAAGATCACCATTCTAAAAACACCAATCAAAAGAAGCCACAAAAACAAGTTAGGCAGTTAAACAGAGGGGAAAGACAAGAAACTAACAATAGGAAAATAATATGGTGAGGTTAAGCCAATACATATCAATAATAACTATCAATGTCAATTGTCTCAGTTCACCAATCAAAAAGAAAGAAACTGGCAGAATGGATGAATAAACAAGCTCCAACCTTTTCTTGCATACAGGAAATACATTTAACTAAAAAAAAAATTGACTGAAAGTCAAAGAATGGAACACAATACTTTGTGCCACAGGAAGCTGTAAAAAGCAGGAGTAACTACTCAATTTGCTGACAAAGTAAACTTCAAGCCATGATTGGTCAAAAGAGATGAAGAAAGTCATGACATACTTGTTAAGGTAAAACACCAAGAAAAACAGATAACAATCATAAGTACATATGAACCAAATACTGGTGTATTAAACTTTATAAAACAAATACTAACAGGCATGAAATATCAAATAAGCACTAACACAATTGTACTAGGTGACCTCAATACACCACTATCACAAATGAAAAGATAAAGTAGACAAAAAAAAAAATCAACACAGAAATATCAGAATTGAACCAAACCACTGAACAAGTGGGCTTAGTAGATGACTACAGAGTATTCTAACCCTAAACATCAGAATACACATTCATCTCATCTGTACATGTGATATTCCTCAAAATAGACCACATGCTAGCTCATAGAACATGGTTAAGTAAATGCAAAGGAATTGAAATTATCCCATGCCTATTATCAGACCACCGTACAGTAAAATTGGAAATCAATGGCAAAAGAAACCATAAAAAACTGCTAAATGCATGGAAATTAAATAGCATCCTCCTGAACAATCCATGGATCACAGATGAAAAAAAAGGCAGGAGACTGACAAGTTGAAGGCAAGTGAAGACACATTCATTTTGATTGTGTATATTTTGAAATCATTTTTATTTTAAATTGGAGGTCATCTGCCTCATTTATCAGGTAAAGATACGAAATCAGCATAAACAGATCAATTTAACATAAGGGTGGGAAAAAAAGAGAAAACCATTAGAGCAGACTCCTAGGAAAAAAATGAAAACGGGATCACTGAAGAAGTGAAGACAAGAGACTTGAGCACAAGGAAGAACACCTTTTATTCTCAACCAGATAAAAGTGGATGAAATCCAACAATTAAGTGTTTCTAGTATTCCAAATAAAGCTTTCTAAATAAATAGAAATATTTCAAAAGGAAAGTTGAGACAGTTGTGCTTATTAGTTCCATATCTACTTCTAGTAAGTTATATATGGCTTCTAGTAAGTTATACATGGCTTTTGTCAATATATATTCATTTTCTTCTTGTATTCTGATCTGGATCATCTCTTCTCTACCACCATTCATGACTCTACCAATACCACAGAATTAATCAAACCTGTCCAACAGGGAGAAGCTCAAGGTAGACATCCTTTCTGAGGAAGTCTTCATCTATTCACCTGTTGAAGAATGTGAGAGGCTGGGGAAGAGGGCAAAACCAGAATCCTTGTGGAAAAATCCAGTTTCTCCTGAGTTTCACAGCAAAAGGATTAACAATCAACTAACAACAAAGTTGGAACCTTGAGAGAAAAAAGCTGAGCCCTGCCTTGACTCTTCCTACTCTTAGCAGCAGCCTTCAAAGACCAAAAACTGCCTCAGCAGAAGGGAGTGCAGAAGGGTCCATAACCTGAGCTCGCCACACCTTTATTTGGTACCAAGCCTTTACACCCATAGTCCTAGCATGCATAAAATAAGGTGATCCCATAATAATCCCTGCAGTTGAGGATTACATAGCCCAGGGCAGACATACTTAAAACCCAGTAAGCCCCAGTAAGTCTTAAAGTCAATAATCCTAGTGCAGTAATCGTTATAGTTTAAAATCCTGCAGGGAAGGGCAGATGTCCACAATAATCCTAGTAGCTGATTCCACAGGGCTGGGCAGACATCTGTAAATCCAAGTAAGTCATAAATCCAAGTAAATTGTCTGCAGTTCCCAATATATTTTTGGCTTTTTCTCCCTCTTCTACTGCTGTAGTATTGGACCTTTGGCTGTTGCTGCTCAGAGTAGCAGGAGTCAAGCCTGAGCTCATCCTTTTTCTCAAGGTTCTGACTTTGTTGTTTGTTGATTGTTAATCCTTTTGCTGTGGGACTCATGGGGAACTGGAGTTTGTCATGAGGATTCTGCCGGAGTCCTCTTCCCCAGACTCTCATGGAAGAAATCTTCAAATATGGTTATATTGAGCTCTGACTACACTCAAGCTCTTGATCATACATGGCAATACTTAAATTGTCCCATCTATAACAGGAAGGATTTAGTCAAAGCTAGGCAATGTATTGGTAGCAAACCACCCTAAAATCACAGTGGCTTAGTGTGTGCGTGAACGTGCGTGTGCACACACACACACACACACACACACACACACACACACACAAAACCATTGTTTTTCTAGCTCATGCAAGTGCTCTGTGGGCTGCCTAAGACACTCTTCCATATTCCACAGCCCTAGATTCTTTCTTCCCTTTCTTCACAAAACTCCTTCCATAATTGCTACATCAGGGAACGAAGAGAAATGTAGACTTGAGTTTTACTGGTCTGGGACACAAATCCCTTCTATTTTCATTATAAAATCCATGAAAGTTACATAATTTACCTAAAGCTCAAGGAATATGGAAAAGTTTTCCAGAAGAGAAGAGAGCAAGAAATACTGATGAAGGGGGAAAATGTTGAGATTGTAACAAAAAAGTAAGGAAACAAATTTTATGTGTATGGGGGGAGTGGTAGGGTGGGTAGGGCTATGGGAAAAAATGAGAATTAAGTTGTGTCTTATACTGGTACAAATCCCCATTATAGAGTGCAATCATGATGTGTATATTTAATGTACCAATAAAGAAAAAAAGAAAAAAAAAGAAATACTGATGTATACTAGAAACAGATGCTACAAAGAAATGGATTAGACAGGCCTTCAGATCTTCCCTCCAGGTCTATTACAGCTTTTCTATGTATATTTTCCTCTTCAGTAAGGTTATAGAATACACAAGTACAGGGTGTATTTCACCTAAAACTGACTTGTCCTTCAGATCTCATAGTTCAGAGCTAGGCATGTGATAGTTACTCAATAACCCACTGAATTACTGATATTAAGATTTAATGACAATTGAATCAAGCTTTTATGTCTAAAGCATGTAAATTAAGTCATTTGGGAGAAAAAGAAGACATGGGGTTGCTGTTCTAAAGAGAAAAATGTGTCTTCCAAATGCATCGCCAATTATATATGTTTTTTAAAATTACTAGAGGGCATATACATATAAGCAAAGTAATTCAATAACTTGAAGGCAATGCGCTGTGGGCTTGATTCTGCCACATGAGCACTTTCAGGTTACTGTGGCTCTTGTGGAACAAAGATTTAGATTGAGAGCTGAAAATACAATTTACTACCTCAGTTTGCCTTCACTGAAGAGTGAACCCTGAGCATGAGATCGCTAACAAAATCCATGGCTGAGGAAGAGACTGGGCCAGGCGATGTGGAATCTCAGAAGATGTGGAGTCTAATCTGCCCCTTTGTTTTTCCTTGTAATCAGAAATCAAATTGTAATGATTTATTCAGTGGGGAAGGAAAAAACCTTCTCAGTGAGATCACCAAATTTACGCTTGTAACTAAAATCTTTTATTTGTAAGCTACCAAATAAAGAGGAGTAAGGTCTAGATTCATCAGGAAAGGCTGTGTGAAGAAACAGATATTATGGGCTGCCACGCTCTACCGTGGAAGATGAGGCATATGGGGGAAAATTCAGACTCTATCTGGGATAACCACCCATTGGACACACTGAGAACTGGAAGAGAGATTGAGTCCTAGATCCACAGGTTGCCCCAGGTCCAAAGCTCACCATGTGGAAGAAATCCCATAGCAAACCTGTTCTCTTTTTATCTTGTATCAAACTATGGAGCATCTACCTCTGGGACACTTGCTGTGACTTATTGTCTTCTTCATTGTCTCAGTGACAGGTAAAGACATGAGCCTGCTAAGTACATATATTGTTATAAGAGATGTGGTCAAAGAAATCCAGAGTGGCAAACAGTAGCAAGAGGGCATGGAGGATGTAATTGGAGTCATGTAAGCGGGCATGAAGTAAAAGAACTGTGTTAATGTCAAAAAAAAAAAAAATCAAAGGAAATTGGCTTTCATTAGTTTTCTGATCTTTTTCTACCTTATATTATAAGGAGATGATGAGAGAAAGATGATCCTACTCAATTTTGCATCTTCAGTACAGAGCCAGGGCTTGGCATATCGAGATATTCCCTAGGTCTCTATCAAAGGTGAATAAACTAATGGGCAATTCATCCTAAGCATCGTGGTAGAGTAGGAGAAACACTGGCTATGGTGTGAGTGAGAGCTTTGTTACAAGTAGCTTGCGACCTTCCACAAGTACCCGCACCTCTTGAGACTTCAGCTTACTTTAGTGACATAGAACACAGCCAGGTGACTTTTGGTGTCCCTTTGTGCCCTCTTCTTAGTGGTGTCTGCTCAGACAATAGGCCCTAGACATAATTAGGAAACATGGGATATTTATGGGAAGTTTGACATTAAAAATGAACCACGACCTTCTAGCTAATGTTTCCTTCTGTCCTTTTCCAGACTGAAAAGTGAATGAATGGAAAAAGCCATCCGAGCTGGGATTTTGCTTCTGTTTGATCCCTGTTGGCTGACTGAGCACAGGAATCCAAGTTCTACCCACATTTTGAGTGTCTGGGAATGAGTTCAGTGTATTAGAAACAGAAAAATGTTCATTTGTTAAGCTGAACTTATATATGATCACTTTAAATTTTCCTTCCTCAAATGTAAGAAGCAGAGAAGGGAGGCCATTTCTCCTAATTTCTTCATATTGACTATCCTAAATCCAAAAGGACTCCAAAATTATACATCACAATGAAAATTGCATGGTGGAATATAAACCAGCTTAATCACCCTCCTTTTAGCCTTAGGACCATGCTCACCAACCACATGAAGTAAGAATCACCAGAGTTGGACTATATATTAAAAATCCAGGTATTACACAGAATCGTTGAATTAGAAATTTCAGAAGTCCAAAACTATTAAAGATTTTAACAGCAGAGTCTCCCAGGACCTCTTTCTTTGGGCTGATAGTGAGGAGGCAGTAAGTGTAGGTTCCAAGGCAGTGCTGCATATTAGAGTGATGCAAACTTCTGAAACCTTCAGTAATTGAAATAAACAACTGGCTGCAGCACACATGCCACATAGGATGTGACACTGCTGAGATGATCCCAAGTTAAGATAACATCTTGTTGCTCCAGAATGATGCAAATTGTAATGGGGACCATCACATGAGTGTGTTAAAGTGCACCTTTCTAGGGCTCTTCAGCTCTTTCTGGAGTCATCTCAGATACCTCAGTCTGGTAAGGAGAATACAGGAGCACGGGAGCTGCTAGGGCTCTAGGGAGAGGAAATATAGATGAGCAACATGTTGCTACAAGTGCCAATGGCACCGTATTTATGAGGCTCAGAGTCAGTCACAGAGAGGGGGCCTCTTTCTCATCTGTGCCATGGCAGATATGGTTTCACAGTCGGGGCACCTGGAGTCCACCATAAATTGTTTCCTTTATTGTCATTTTGAAATACACAGAGCAGAGACAGAGAGGGCAGTGTCTGTCATCCTGGGGTCAGCGGTAGCATCCTTGTCTCCCTTGCTTCCTCCTATCCCCACCATGCTAACATCCTCCCCAGGGACCACTTGGAGGGTGAATAATAGACATTTTACTCATTAAACTCCCTTGAAGTCAATTCAGCTTTACATACATGCTCTATGAGGATCTGGAACCAGGTGTGTGTTTGCTTCATCTATGACATCATTAGAGTAAGTTTCTGTCCTTTGCTTCTGTCATTCATCTTCACACACTTCCCAACCAATGGGCTTACTTCTCAGTAGTTAGAAAAGACATTTTGGGGACCATTTGTGCAGGATATTTGTCATACAAGGCACTGGTCTAGGCACAGAGAGGGTATAAACTGTGACAAGAATACCGTCTAGTTGCTCACAATATGGTTTGACATCACTTACAAAAATAGCATTAATAGCTGTAAATGTAGATTAGATAAGGGAAGGGATTCATTTCTACTTCCAGAACTTGGAAAGAAGAGTTCAGAGTTGAGTCTTAAAGCAAAGTATGAGGAACATAACTGGAGCTGTCTACTTCAGACAGTAATATCCAGGCTCTTGAAAATGCAGATGATCACCAGTTTGGACACTGAGAAGAAGTTCACAAAAGAAAACTTCCTACATTGGAGCAAAGGCGAAGAATAACAATTCTGCATCATTTTCAGAAGTTATCTATGACTTGTAGCTGGGTTCTTGTAAAACAAAGAGCTCTTAAATTCTACCTAGCTTAGAATGTCTCAAATTCAACTAAATCCAAGGCCTGATATCCTCCCATCCCCATTATGTTCACTAGGAGATGATGGGGTAACTTCTGGTCTACACACTAATTACCATGTCATAATAGGTGGTTATGGTACAGTATTACCATATTATTATGGTAAGAAATACCTCCCCACTTCTGAGACATAATACCCAACGCCCTCAGCTTCGAGGAGGAGAGATTTATTGTGGCTCATGTGGCTCATGAAGCTTCATTCCTTGGTCAAGAGGCTCACAGGAAGACAGACCATGGTGAAAGGACTTGCTGCAGTGGAAATCTGTCTAGGTGACCGGCAGCCAGGAGACAAAGGGAGAAAGGAGGATCCATGGAGGGAGATATCTCAGGTCATGCCCCGACACACACCCAGGCTCTAGATGAGTTTCAGAGGTGCGCCCATGCGGTCTATGTCAGATCCCGTCCTCTCCCCTCTCTGTGCTATTACCTCGCTGTTTCCTGGCTGCTATGAACTGAACATAATTTCTGTCGCACACTCTTCCACCATGACGGTCCTGCCTTCGAGCCAGCTTAACAGGGACAGAAGCTCCTGAAACTGGGCCAAACTCAGCCACTCTTCCAGTGCATGGTGGTGACACGTGTGGGGGCCAGTGACAAGAAACTCTCCTGGGACAAAGGGTGTGCACAGGATCCAGAGAATCAGAAGAGGAGAATGGAAATCTTTTTCAGATTTTATTTTAGACAGTTGCTCAAGAAAAGTTTCTAAGAGAATTTACACATTTTGTTTAAGTCCACAAAAATAATTCATAAGAACTTCTGAATCTTTTCTGATTATAAGCTCTGTTGGAAAGTAGTTTTTAAAGTCCTTGCACTCAATTTCATAATTCTGTGTGGTAAAATTTATATTTACTTTAATCTGCATTTTTGTGTCTGTTTTCAAAATGTAAAGGTACTCTATCCATTATCCACAGGTGCTATAGGCACGTATTACATATAAATATGCCAGATGTTTTCTAGTACACCACTTCTGTTTTCCAGATGAAGTCTATGATACAACACATATCTCTATATATTCACATATTCTGTACCTTCTCAGTGGATCACTACAGCTCAATTTTGTACTACATTAGTTTCACAACACTAGGAAATTTCTGTATTTTTTTATAACTCCTGGACAGGCACAAAAAGAAAGAGCTTAAAGAACATGAAATTGCCAACAGTGGTACATATTGACACACCAAGGAAGAGTTTGACTGAAACCCGTGAGAGCAAAGAAATCCAGAGGTAAGGTTAAAATTCATTACTTAACTCATCCGGTGCTGCCCTGCGGGGATCTCAGTGTGGTGGGAGGTCTCTCATCGCGTCTGCACAGCAGCTCTGGGATACAAGAGCCCATGTGAAAATGTTAGGCTTCATTCTGACTTTGTCCCTTTGGGCAAGTCCAGCCCTTCCCCTCCTGCTTTGGATTTAAAGAAGGCTGGAAATGAATGCATATTCTATTACTCTCCCTTCTCTTCCTTCCTTCCATCTTTCCTTCTTTCCTTTCTTTCATTTGTACTGCACCTTAACAAGCCTTTGATGCTGCTCCCGGGAAGGCTAATGGAGTTGCCTTAGGGACTTGAACAACAGCCCTGTTTGTGCTGCATACACTTCTTTTAGCTGCAGGTAAACCAAAAGTTATGTGAAGTGAGAAAGACAAAGTAACAGCTGCTGAATTCTTTTTTCTAACCCAAGGAGACTTGATACCGCATGCTACAAGCTGATTGGCAAAATCTTAACTTCCTTTGACCTGTAAAAAATATGAAGGGAAAATCCTAAGATTTTAATATCAGGAAGGTATTTTTTTTCTTTTCCTGCCTTGCTGTTTTTCAAGGAGAATGGTCTGGTAGTAAAAGAATAAATTGAAAAGAACATGGATAGAAAGGCTTCGAATTCTGGGAATGTAATTTTACAAGATCCGATGCTTTGACTCTGTGCTTTCTCCTTGAAGGAGATAACTCGATTTTACACTTTACTGTCTTATTAACGGAATGCATTTTGGAACCCTGCCATTGCTAACAGTATCAGAAGGATTTAAGGCTGCTGAAATACACTTGAAGATTTAATTCTGCTGACTTCAGCTTGAATGTGAAGTAAAATCTAACCATAGATTAAGTGTTTAGCACTGTATATTGCGACTGGTGCTCCTGGTCATAAAACACTCACGTCTATTTCAGTTTCAGACAGCTCTCCATAGGTTTCCTCCTCGGTGTAAAACAATGCTGCTTCCCAAATGAGGCTATTCTCTATAAGGCTACCCCTTATATAACTCTTTTTATAGACTCGAGCCTCCACTCGTGTGCAATTCATTATAAACTCCCTCATGCGCTCGGCGATAACAAACATTGGGTTACTGAGAAGAGCCTGCTAGAGAGGAAAGCCTGTATTTCCTTCCAGACAATATTTAATCTCATAGCAGCACTGACTAATAAAAGTGAGAGATCAATACGAAGCTGTATTGCTAGGATGAAAATTTAC
Organism: Petromus typicus; assembly: GCA_004026965.1. NCBI lineage: Eukaryota > Metazoa > Chordata > Mammalia > Rodentia > Petromuridae > Petromus > Petromus typicus. Next base: position 37,041 of record PVIR01009184.1, on the reverse strand, counting down.
TAACATAGTCATTCATATCACAGGAACATCTGGTTAAAGCTTCAGGGCTCCCTTACTTGCTTAGTTATGATTTTATGAGTCTCTCCGGACCCCTTTTTAGGATTTTAGCAGGCATTTATAGCAGGCTGGACATTTTAATCTTTTTAATGTGGTTATCTGATCTACACTTGGCTTTCTTACACTGACTGGTCATCTTCACTTCTCGCTTATTGCACTTGAATCAAGTTATGATAAGCTCACACTGTAATAGCCCCTAGTCCTAAACGGGTCTAACTTCCTGTAAGTGGCCTCCTGAGCTGCTATTTATGGTCATTTCTGTGAGGCACTGTCTTTAAAACCTTGGCATTTAGTGCCTTCTTCCTATCCCCATGACTTGGAATACATAAGGACTATTATAAATCATAGAGCTAGGTCTGTATACATACTATTTGCTATAAGAGATTTCTGAGGCCTGAGGGGGAAGCCAAGGAGTTCGGGTTTATAGCTCCAAACCAGGCAGACATGTTTGAGGTTGACCAGGTGACTCAGTGCATGTCAGAACCCAGAAAAACCCTAGTTCCTGGTCTTTAATATGACTACATGATGTGGAACTTGTGTACGATTGAACTCGAGTATATGTTGTATGTGAATCACCATTTGGTCCCTTTAGCAGTCACACTGACTTGGAAGTACATAGAAAATAAATACAAATATAGTTCTATATCTAACATTTCAGCAAACATGCTACTAATATATCGCAAATGTAGGGAGAGTACCCATATTTATGGTTCCTACCCTGAACAGGTTCTTTCACACACATTGGCATCCTTAGTTTTAAGATTTTCTGAAGAAGACATTGTCTGAACTAGGACTTGCTTATTGAATGATTGCTGTAAAGCTACCATGAGCCCAAGAAGATCAATATATTTCTATTTCATTGACTTCTTGGGATGGTTAATCATGATGTCAACTTGGCTACATTAAGAAATACCAACTTGCTTCTAAGCCTTTCATCTCAGCCTGGTACTGCTTCCTTCATCCCTCTTATTCTGGGTTTCCAGCTTCTTGACTAAGTACCTACTAGATTCTCTGGTTGTCCATCACACATAGTCACTGTGGACTCTCTGGTTTCAGATCCTGTATTTTCACCTGATAAATCCTCACATAATTTTATGTATGCTTTCTATTGACTCTGTTCCTCTGGGGAACTTTAACCAATATACTTCTCATAACAGTGCAGTAAGGTAAGTGTTATTATTACCCTCATCTAGTAAGTTGAGAAACTGAGTCTCAGCAACATTATTGGGTCTACCTGCTATCAAGGGGCAGAAAAAGAATCCAAACTCTGGTGCATCAAACTACACAGTATTTCTGTACCAGGAACAGCATTGCAACTTCAGTGACTGAGCCGTGCATGCACTAACAGACATGTTGTTCTCCTAAGATCTTATAAAATTCCATTGCTAGTTTTCAGTAATGCTGGGATACTTACTTTCCTAAAAGGTAAGCGTGTTGGGCTTCTTTCAGAAGCTATGAACTACCACAGATCTTCAGATACAAAGAACAACTCATTAATTCATTTGGCAGCACATTCTCCAGAGGAAGAAATTGAAGTACAGTTTTAACTTCATTACTTCGTGTCTTCTTAACTAGACTAACCAAAGACATCATTCACATTTTCTGTATTCTCTCTTTCTTCAGTGAATCTTTGAATAAGCTGTAAATAAGCCATTCCCTCCACTTAGTTTTTAGGAGTCACATAAAATAGAAAGGCTACTCCCCACAGATGAGAAGGCTTTGTCATGCATTGGTTCTCAAAATTGGTTGCCTGGCACAGAAGATGCTTTAAGTAAAATCCAAGTGATTTTCAAAACTGAAATTTAATCTGCTGAGCAACAGGAGCCAAAAACAGTTAGTCTCAGACCCCAACATTTTCTTGGCACCCATTACCAACAGCTCAACTGTTCTTTGGTCACATTAATTAGCTCAGTTGTCCTACATAAGAAGGATGGATGGGGTAGGAAGCTCTGGCAACCCAGCCTGTAGCAAACCTCATCTCACAGACATTTCCCAGCGTTATTCTGAGGCACATTATGAATCAGAAATATTCAGAAACCGAAGAGCTGACTTTCTCCTACTAGGATGATCAAGAAGCCTGCTCTGATCTGTGAGTTTTGGAGACTAAGAGGTGTGGGAAGCAAAGGAAGAGTTACATCAAAGCAGAGGTGCTAAACAGAGATGTGGTTGTGCAGTGAAAGACCAGCCCATGACACTGAGCCTTCTTTTTTTAAACGCTCACCATTCCTTCACTGCCCGGGCAGTTGTGTGGTAAAGCATTGCCCCTCAGAACAGGGCCCAACTGCTTCAGCAGCTGTGTCCAGGATGCCACCAGATCCTGACAGCTGTCACAGCTCAGTTCAGCCAACTTCGACCTTGAGGTATGTTTTTGTGCCAAGGAGGGGGATGCAAGGATCAAGTTTCTGAGCGTTAGAACTTGATTGTGGCTTCCAAAGACTGACTCACAAGAACGTAAGTATCACACCAGAATGACGGAAAGGATTTCCTTATTAACCAACAAACACTCTATTCCCATTCTTTCTGTGTTAAAAGAAGGAATAAAGAAAAGCCAGCTCTGAGTTCTTTACAGGACTGGAATCATCTCTATTTTTCCCCTTGCTTGATGCTACAGTGGAAAGGATTCAGCCGACAAGGCAGAGTCCAGGTTGAAATTGGGCGCTTGGCAAATTCCTTGTTCTTATTTTTCTCAAGGATGAGAGGGTGGTGGTGATCATCAGGAGGAGCCAGGTAAATATCCCCTCACATGGGAACATACGTTTTCACTTTTAGCAACAGCATTAATGTCTAGCAGAATCAGGTCCCAGCAATAATTCAGCAGTCATCATGGTCTATGGAGCAAAGTCTCATCATTTCTGACATCCTGATGGGGCTACAGCATGACTATAGTCAAAGGGTCTGAGCTCCAATTTTATTTAGTTAGTTCATCATTTAGTTATTTTGTAGTCCAGGCTGGTCCTGAAACACTATGTAACCCAGGCTAGCCTTGAACTCGTGGCACTTCTGCCTCTGCCTCCCAAGTGCTGGGATTACAGGCATGAGCCACCACACCTGGCTATGAGCTCCTATTTTAACCATGATATTTAGCAATGGGACTTCTGAGGACAGCAGAGTAAGTTCAGACAGGCTAAACTAATTTACCTTTAAAACAAGAATGATAAAGCAAATTCTATAGGCTTGCCACAGAGTGCAAAATGAGATAAGGTCAATGAAGTTTCCAACATGGGTGGAGCTTTTCAGTTTCAACGCCTGAGTGAGGCTCTTTTCTTGTCTCCTAGAGGGCGCTCTTGCCCCCAGATCTTCCCAAGTGTTGGGAACAAAGAAGCCCTCTTCTGAGAACTGCTGAAAAACATTTTTGCCTTTCCCAAATTCCTAGCTTCTCAACACCTTGTCAAAAAATCTATCCCTTTTTGTTCTAAGCTTCCCCTCACCTATGAAAACCAGTCCCCATTACAAGCCATTTCCTGTGAACCTAAACATTTTATTACTATTTTCACCTGAATGCTTCAAAAGTGATTAGAGCTAGAAGGGTAAGAGCAAAAATGAAGATTGGGCTTTTCTTTTCCAGCAGCTACTTTGAATAGGACAATAGCAGAAAAAAAAATCCTCAATATTATATTTTTGGCTGCTAAGAAAAGGAAAGTATTAATTATGAAAATGTCTCTCCTTGGCTTAAGATTAAGAGTTCAATAAGAAAAGGCTGGTGTCTGGCAAAATACTCTCAGTGGGCTAATGTGGTCATCTTTTATCCAGAATATTCTCCCAGCCAGGTGCACACAGCATTGTTACACAAATGCTGTCATCCTGCCGGGAGAACAGAGGGATTTTTCAGGAATTTAGGGTCCTACTCATGCAAAAGTGCATGGCTTTTTAATTTTTCCCACAGCCGACCCTAGTAGTTCCTCTAAGATAAATTATCTGAAGTAAAACTCACAGTAAAGCGTGGCTCTGAATGGGGATCCAGATACTTCATGAAGTTTTGTTTTGTTTTGTTTTTTTGTCTACACAGACTATCCTTGGCTGTGGATTAGGCCAGTGCTTATTACAAATTCAAATCCTATCTATATATTGTCCATGGTTCCTTTGTGTCATCAGGAAATTAAAGTTTGCAGCTGGCCCCTTCATCTTGGCTAATCATGCGGACATAAAGTCCTTAAAGGCCCTCGGAGTGGCCCCTGCGGGGGTCGCACTCAACATTTCTCTTCAGTGGGACATTGTTCTTCAGCTGTGTTTTCATCTTTCACCCCTTGGGTATTAAGCTCCTGCTGCTTTTAGCCCCAGCATCAGACTGTCATGTGTCATTTTATTATCTCCAGTCCAACACCCCCAGGAAGCCGTGCCTTCTTGAGGAGCCCCTCGTTCCTTGGAGAAATGTCTTAGGTGGCAGAGCTTTCACCTGCTTCCTGGGATGGGCGCAGAATGCAGAGTCTGGCTGAGGGCCTCCACAGTCATGCTCCTTCAAGAGAGGGATGGTACTTATTCAGACCTGTGGGTAAGGCCAGGCTACAGGAGGGGAGCTGCTGAGTTGTCTGCTCCTCTGAAAAGCATCTGACCTGCCACAAATCTCCTCTCCTCGACCTTTGAGCATCTGGGCAGAGTTCATACCCTTTTTCTGCGGTTCCTTGAATCAACCATATTCTCATTAGAATACATCTGCTTTCTTCTCCTCAGCCTAAACTGTGGCTGTGTCTGACCTGCAGCTCACAGTGGAGTGATCTCGGCTACAGCCAGTGGTTCTCACTGGCATCTTGGATTTTGTTCCCTGTGCTTTTTCTTGCATCCTCCTAGTGTAATGCCAGCCATGCCATTCCCAGAGGGGACTGATAAGCCTTCTGCTCTACAGTCTTCTGCCAGATTCTTTCCTGTACACATTTTCAGTGGTGCTGTTCTACAGACTGTGTTGGGTCTACTTTCTCTTGAATATTTAGCAGCACCATCTTTTGTTTGTTGATGACCATATTCTCTCTGGCATGTCACTAGTTCTAGATACTCTTTTAATACATTGGAATTTTGGGGAATATTTGGGATGTACATTAACATAAATACCTATTTTCTAAGAAGCTGGAAAGAAACTTAGGCTCCTAAACATTTATTTCATACTTATATACATTACACATTGTAACCACACTCAACATGCATCTGTGTCAAGATACAGCCTTTCCTCATGTTTTCTATCTGGGACAGGTCAGTGATGCAAACTACTTGGCACATTTCCCACAAAATTGTGATTATTTTATTAAACTGAGGCTAATTCATTCTTTTTAAAGCAATCTCATTTCATTTTTTATTTGCCTTGAACTTGATCTCATGGACACTATGCAGAGTCTCATAGTGGCATCATCCTGGCTGGAATTTGGAAGGAAGACTGTGGATAGTGGGTGCATACTGCACATAGAGTCAGTAGATCTATAAGGCAGAAAGGTTCAGGAAGGCAGACATCGAGGTTGGTAAAGATTTCTTTTTGATTTGGTAAGAACACTCATTTTACAATACTCAATTCAGGAGTCACTTTTCTATCTCTTGTGACATCTCTGGTTCCACCACCCATAAATTCTGTGTCCTTGTCTTCTCACAGAACACCCCTTATATGATTTTTGAGCAGAATTATTCATATCTCTGCAGCCCCACTTATACAATCGAATATCAGAGACCATGTTCAAGGCAGGATTATCTTTGCTTTTCCTAGGAGAGTGTTGCTAGTAAGTGAGTGAACATCAATATCCCTTCTATTCCAGACCAAGCTATGCCTCTTTGTAACACCAGGTCTGTATTCAAGAAGAAGAGAGTAGGTCAGTGAGCTCTTCTTTTTCTAGGTTTATCCTTGAAAAAATTTTCAAGCTCAAATTCTCTCTCAGTCTCACACAGACCTCCTCCTCTCTTTTCATGTTATGGTATTTTGCTCAGTGCTTAGTTTCTGACTTCAGGGCAAATGTTACTTCCTCAAGAAAGTTTCCTCCCCTGTGGTTTGTTCTCTTCAGCGTTCACACACTCCCATGCTCCTGTGTGTCCCAGTGACATATCACACTTGGTATCCTTGGGACTCAAGGATCAGGCCATCTTCCATGGCCAGAGGAAGGGGTAAGTACTGTATGAGACCAGCTTCAAGTGAGGAGGGGAGGGAAGGGGGGGAGGGGAGGGGAGTGCACTGGGCATGCTCAGTTCCTTCTTCTCCCTCATCAGGCAGGAGGCTCCACTCTCAGGAAAAGTGTGAGCAATGGAACGAAAGGTTGGAGTTGCTCTTATGAGTTCCTCCTCCTGCAGAATGAAAATTTCCTTCTCCTTTTGAACTGTAATCAGAATCTGCCTTTCCCCAAGTAGTTGCATATTTAAAATAGAAATGCAAGGAATGTTTTCCTTGTTTCCACTGTGCTTGGCACCCAGCAGTTTTGGTCACAGGTATAACAGTAATTTTTCAATTGGAGGGAGGGTGGAAGGAAGGAAAGAAGGAAGGAAGGAGCAAGGAAGGAAAAGATTAAGGAAGGAAAAGAGCAAGGAAGCATTTCTTCATGACAACCTTAGGGCTCCTATCAGGTATATATGATGTAGATCTACTTTAGATTTAAAAAGATAGAAAGGGTTATGTTAAAATCTGACTGATTAGTTTTCTCTTCCTCATAAAAACACACACACACAAACACACTAAAATCCATAGGATCCATGATGCATGGAAAGCTACAATCTCAGAAAACAGTTCTCTATTGAGACAGATAATGGCCTTTAGAAGCAAATTGTGTATAATTTCACCAAGAAGTTCAATGATACTACCTCAGCTATTAATTCTAACTTATTCTTACTAATGGTCTTACTATTTAATCATTAGTTTAACAAATACAGGTTTTGCTATTTGTTTTGTGGTACTCTGGATTGAACCCAGGGCCTTGCATGTGTTAGACAAACACTCTACCACTAACCTACATCCCCAGCCCTCTCTTAATTTTATTTTGAGAAAATGTCTTCATAAGTTGCCCCAACTGGCCTTGAACTTTCAATTCTAGTGCCTCAAACCTCCAAGAGTGCTGAAATTATAGGCATGAGCCAAAGAAAACATGTTTTGAGGTCTTCCAGGAAGATGACAGAGTGGTAAGCAGCAAAGAAAGAATGCTTTGCAATTTACCATTCCCATATTGGAATATAGCAGCTCAAAGAAAACAAAGAGGGAAGTGGGTCCCCAAGATCCAGGAAGAACTGAGATAAGAAGTGAAGTCTACAGGTAGAGTGAAGACAAAAACTTTGATGAAAAGGACAAAGCCCTCTTCGTCAGATGGGACTCTTCTAAGGAGGAAATGGTGGACCTGTGGACTACTGGTGACTGCAAACAGCTCACCAGCCCCAACAGAGAAACAGGCTACTGGAGTGGAGCAAGGGTCACACTGATGGCAGCAATTAAGGTTTCCAACATATATAAATTGGTTCCAGACAGGGACAGAGGATCAGCTCCACTCAAGTAAAAAAGCTCCACTCACTGTCCCAAGGGACTGAGGATCTCTGTTCACCCCAGTGGCTGGGGTTGCATCAAAAAGGAGCTGAGTCCTAGGTTTGCCTTCATAAGAGCTCCAACCTCTGGACTGTATCTCTGTGTTCCAACTCCTTGTCTTCCATACTGCAAAAGTGCCTACTGGGAGGGTGAAGAAAACCAGTGCACTACAACCATCAGGAAGTTCTGGGGCCTGCACCACATACAGGACCCTGGATTCACTTTAGGGGAAGGGTGACGATAATTTCAACTGTGCAGAAGTTTCTCAAGCTGAACTCAGGCATTGTAACCAGAAGCCACACTAATTGTCTACTTCCCTGTGATGAGATAACTGCAGTCTGCATGGTACTGTTCATATTGTCTGTGGGAGACCGCAGGTCCATGCATTGGAGGGATGAGACCAGCCTAGAGAGAGGTATTTTTTGGTATTGATTTGCTTTTTTCTTTTTCTTTTTTGCTGCTGTTATTGTTGTTTTGCATTTTTTTCCTCCTCTTTTCATTTTTCTTTCTTCTCTCTATTTTATTCTTCATTTCTCTATATTCTTATGGCTGAGCCTGTCCACCTTCAGGATTTTTTTTTCTCTCAGCTGCTTTTATTTTTACAGGAAAAGAAAATAGTTTCCTGATTTCCTGTTGCTTCTGGGTAACCCAATTCTTGTTCTGTTCCTTTATCTGCTCTTTACCTCTGGTCAGTATCAGTTCCCTGAAGTCTGTGTTTCTATCCTCTGTAATCTCCTTTTCTTCTTTCCTATTATAGGATAGTGAATACAGTTTCTGGTTGTACTGTTGCTGTTAGCTTGTTCTGTTTTGAATTTGTCCCTTCTGCCTCTTTTGTCCTCTACCTTCCATCAGACTCCCAGCATTTTTGTCAACTTTATATATCTTCTAACCTCATTTCTAATCTCTTTCTCTCTCCTTCTATCTCTCCACCCCAACTCCCTGCTGACCCTTTATTCCCAAAGGGTGATGCTGGTATATTGTAAACATATATGGAGTTATTTCTTAACTTTGGCATATAGCCACATATCTAACTCATGAGGCTAAATGTATAGAATAGTGATTGCCACAGTTCTTCATTTCACATGTTGTGTTTGATACTATTCATACTGATTGTACTCTTTCAACCAAGGTGATGTGATTGTTCTGACTAGGTACCTTTCTGAGTGTGCCAAAACTGAGATCACTTAAGGGCAATTAAAGACCTAAGGAAGACAACCCAGAAAGTAGCCATTTCTTAAGAGTTTCAAATATTAGGAAGAATGAGACTTGCAATAAACATTGCCCAGACAATAGGCCAAAAATTAAATTATAAACCTCAGCAACAACAAAAAATAGAAATGAGAAAAAATTTAAAAACTCAGATACAGAGATAATCACCACAGTGGAATCTAGGGCAAAGGGAAATAGAGCAAACTGAAGCTCAATCATGAGGACTCTGAGCTTGTATGAAGAGGATCTACTAAAATGGAAATCAGAAATAATTTCTCAAATAAAATAAAGACACTGTCCATAGTTCAAGATAGGTTCATAACCCTAAAGAAGAGATCAGAAGCATAACAGAATTTCAATTCGCAAAAGTAATAGAATCTGTTAAACAACTCAAAAAGATTTCCAGGAGATGAAACACTCCAGTGAATGTTTGAGAAATAGAATGAATGAATGTGAAGACAGAATATCAGACATAGAAGATAGGATGGCAACTAACAAACAAGCAAGGGATAATTTATGGAAAATGGCAGAGACCATAAAAAATCAATCCAGCAGCTCCTGTACAATGCAAAGAAGGATAACATAAGACTGAGTGGAGTCAGTGAGGAAGCAGGAGAAAGTCAAAAGACATATAAAACTGTTCATAGATGTAATGGCAAAAAACTTTCCAGGGAAAGGAAAAGAATTTGACATAGAGATAAGTGAGGCATATAGAATTCAAGATGGCTGTGATAAAAATAAATCTAACCTGGGCAAATAATAATCATGATTCCAGAAATCCAACAGAAGAATCAAATATTGCAAGCAGTCAGAGAAAAGAAACAAACATGCAAAAGAAAGTCCATAATAATCACAGTTAACTTTTCAACACAACACTCAAATCAAGGAGAGCCTGTAGTAAAGTATTCTAAGCCCTTAAAGAAACAAAACTCCAACCTAGATTGATGTATTCTGCAAAACCATTTTTTTTTTTTTTTTTTTTTTAGATTTTTTGAGACAGGGTCTCGCTTTGTGGTTCAGGCTGGCCCTGAGCTCAGCCTCCAACTCACATCACAGCAATCCTCCTGCCTCTGCCTCCCGAGTGCTGGAATTACAGGCGTGAGCCACCACACCCAGCACTATGGTGTGTGGTACTGGTTGCTGCTGGGCGTGAGTCTCCACGCCCAGTATGGTATGTGGTTACCGGGGATCGAACCTGGGTCCTTGCGCTTGGAAGACAGGCGCCGGAACCACTGAGCTAACTCCCCGGCCCCTGCAAAACCATTTTTTAACATCAATGGAGAAATAAGATAGATACTTCCATGACAAAGAACATCTAAAAACTTCACAAATACAAAATCCATACTCCAAAAAATTCTAAACAGTATCTTAGAAAAAGATAAAGAATGTCACAATCCCATGAGATCCAGCAGAGTGAACTCATTAGGCAAGGAAAAAAACTAAATGGAAAGGGAGGAAAGCAAAGAATACAAGAGCGAAAAACAGGAAAATGATATGACAAGGCTAATCCAGTATATATCAGTGATAACTATTAATGTCAGTGGCCTCAGTTCATCAATTAAAAGACACGGACTGGCAGAATAGAATGAGAAGCAAGGTCCTTCAATATGTTTTATACAAGAAACACTACTAACTCAGAAATAAATCCACAGACTAAAAGTAACAGAATGGAAAAAATTCTTGATGTGACAGGAAAATAAAAAATACAGAAGTGGCTATCTTATTTGCAGACAAGGTAGAATTCAAATCAAAACTAATTAGAGAGACAAAGAAGGACACTATTTCCTTGTACAAAGAACAATCCAAGAGGAAGAAATGATATGCACAAATATTTACATACCAAATTCTAGTGCATCCAACTACATAAAACAAATATCAATGGATGTGAAACACCAGATAAGCACTAATACAGACAGTACTGGTAAGGTATCTCAGTACCCTACTACCACAAACAGACAGAATGACTATCAAAAAGTCAATACTGAAATACTTTAACTGAACCAAATTTTTGAACAAATGGACTTAATAGATGTCTACAGAGTATTTCACCACACAAGTTCAGAATATACATTCATCTCAGCTGGTCTTGGTCATTCTCCAAAACAGAACACATGCTGTTTCATAGAGTATGTTTAAGTAAGTGCAAGGGAAATGAAGTTATTCCCTACGTACTGTCAGACTTTAGTGTCTTGAAATAGCAGATAAAAAGCAAAAGATATCCCAAGATCCCCACAAACATATGGAAATTGAACAATACCCTGCTGAATAACCAGTGGGTCACAGGAGAAATTAAAGAAGCCATTAATCAGTTTCTACAATTAAATGATAATGTCAGTACAACATACAGGAATCCATAGAAAACAACACAAGCAGTTCTATGGAGGAAATTCATAGCAGTGAATGCCCTTACTAGGAAAACAGAGTGAATTCTGAAAACCTAATGCTGAACCTCAAGCTTCTAGAAAAAGAAGAGCAAAACAAACCAAACCTTATACAAGGGAGGAAATTATAAGGTTTAGAGCAGAAATTAATGCAATGGAGACTAAGAGAACAATAAAAAAATTCATTTGCTGATTTCTTCTGCCAATTCCTGTGCTATAGAGGTTTTGTTCAAGAAGTCTTTCCCTAAGTCAGTGTCTTCAAGAGTTTTACCTAACCTGTTTTGCAGCATGTTCAGTGTCTGTTTCAGTATTTTGGTCTCTTACGTACTTTGATTTTAGCTTGGTACGTGGTGAAAGAGCTAGATCTAGTTTTAGTCTTTGGCAAGTTAAAGCCCAGTTTTTCCAGAACTATTTGTTAAAGAGGCTATCTTTCCTCCATTGAGGATTTTTGGCTCCTTTGTCAAAGATGAGGTGGCTCAGTGTTTCTGGAGTAGTTTCTGGATCTTCTAGTATACTCCATTGATCCTCAGGTTTGTTACTTTGCCAGTACCATGTAGTTTTTATCATGGTGGCTTTATAGTATAGTTTCAGGTTCGGAGTTGTAATACCCCCCACCATGTCCCTGTTGCTTAGAACTGTTTGTGTTATTCTAGGTCTTTGTGTTTCCAGATAAAAGTTTGGATTTTTTTTCTCTAGATCTGTGAAATATGCTGTTGGGATTTCAATCGGGATTGGGTTGAATCTGTATAGTAGTTTTGGGAGTATAGCCATTTTGACGATATTTGTTCTTCCTACCTAGGAACAAGGTATGTCTTTTCATTTTTTGATATTATCTTCTATCTCCTTTTTCAGAGTGCTATAGTTTTCAGAGTAGAGGTCTTTCACCTCCTTTGTTAAATTGATTCCTAGATATTTTATTTTGGGGGTTGCTATTGTGAAAGGTACTGACTCCCCAATTTCTACCTCAGTGGGTCTACTGTTTGTGTATACGAAGGCTATTGATTTTTGAATGTTGACCTTGTAACCAGCTATGTGGCTAAAGCTTCTGCACAGCAAAGGAAACCACCAACAGAGCAAAAAGGCAACCAACAATGTGGGAAAAAATCTTTAGCAGCTGTTACTCAGACAAAGGATTACTATCTAGAATATATAAAGAGCTCAAAAAAGATCAGCCTACCCAAATTTAAAGAGTTAATTCAAAAATGGGCATTTGAAATGAACAGATATTTTTCAGAGGAAGAAGTAAGAGCAACTAAGAAGCATATGAAGAAATGCTCAGCATCATTAGTCATTCAAGAGACGCAAATGAAAACAACACTGAAATTTCATCTCACTACACAAAGAATGGCTGCCATTTCAGAATTAGCCAGCAACAAATGTTGGTGAGGCTGCGGAGAAGAAGGAACGCTTCTCCACTGTTGATGGGACTGTAGACTCATACAACCTCTGTGGAGATCCGTTTGGAGATCCCTCAAAAATCTAGGATTGGAGGTCCCATTTGACCCAGCCATTGTTCTGGTAGGTATATACACAAAAGAAGACTCATATCACAGTGACATAGGTGCACCCATGTTTAAAGCACCTCAGTTTGTGATTGCTACATCTTGGAAACAACCCAAATGTTCATCAACTGGAGACTGGATAAAAAAGCTGTGGTTCTTCTACAGAATGGAATATTACTCTGCCATAAAAATGATAAGTTTGAATCATTCATACTTAAATGGACATACCTTGAGGATATCCTCATAAGTGAAATAAATAGGGCACAGATAGGTAAATATTGCATCTTTTCTCTGGTATGAGAAAATAAAAATGTAAATGAGTTCTAGAATTGTTTGTTATACATTGTGAAATAGAAAATACTCAAAGTGAAACAGGGTGAAGGGGGAAAATAATGAGATTATAACAAAAAAGAAAGGAAGCAAATCTTATGTATATAGGGGAGTGGTAGGGTGGGTAGGGCTATGGGAAAAAATGAGAATTAAGTTGTGTCTTATGCTGTTACAAATCCCCATTGTGAAGTGCAACCATGATGTGTATATGTAATGTACCAATAAAGATTTCAATTTTTAAAAAATTCAATGAATCAGAGTTGGTTCTTTAAAAGGATAAACAAAATTGACAAAACCTTAGCCAACCTTATCAAAAAAAGGAAGGAAAAGGCTCAAATCCATGCAATCAGGAATAAAAATGAGGAAATCCCCACAGATAGAGTAGAAATTTAGAGGATAATAAATACCTTCTTTGAGAACTTGTCCTCCAATCAGATGAAATATACAGAATAAGTAGGTAGACTCCTAGACACATATGAATGCTAAACACACCAATATCCAACTGAAAAACTGAAAATGTAATTAAAAACTTTACAACAAAGAAAAATTCTGGTACTGATGGCTTTACTACTGAATTCTACAAGACTTTCAGAGAAGAGCTAATGGCACTAGTTCTCAAAATCTTTAATGAAAGTGAAAGAGAAGCAATCTTCCCAAATTATTTCCTGGAAGCAACCATTCCATTGATTACAAAAGCCGAGAAAGACCTAACCAAAAATTAGAACTAGCGGCCAATCTCCCTAATAAACATTGATGCAAAAATCCTCAGTAAGATACTGGCAAATAGAATACAGAGAATCATCAAGAACATCATACACCTTGATGAAGTTGGATTCATCCTAGGGATGCAAGGATGGCTCAACATATGTAAATCAATAAACGTAGTGCACTACATAAACAGACTCAAAGACAAATACTATATGGTCATCTCAGTAGATGCAGAAAAAATATTTGACAAAATTCAACACCCACTTCTAATTAAAAATATACAGAAAATTGGAATAGATGAGTCTCTATCTCAACCTGATGAAAGTTATTTATGAGAGACCAATAGTCAGAATCATTTTAAGTAGTCAAAAACTGAAAACTTTCATGCTAAAATCAGGAAGAAGACAAGAATGCCTACTATCAACATTCTCGTTCAATATAGTGCTGGAAACATTAACCATAGCAATTAGACAAGAAAAAGAAATAAATGGAATAAAACAGGAAAGGAAGAAGTTAAGTTGTCATTATTTGCAGATGACATGATATTATCTATAGAGGATCCTAAAAACTCAACCAAAAGACTGCTGGACTTAATCACTAGATTTAGTAGTTTAGCTAGATACAGGTCAATACTCAAAAACCAGTAGACTTTGTATACAGGAATAACAAACTCATTGAGAGAGAAATTGGGAAATCAATTCCTTTCAGAATAGAATACAAAAAAATGAAACATCTAGGAATCAATCTAACAACCTCTGCTCTGAAAATTATAGCACTCTGAAAAAGGAGATTGAAGAGGATATAAAAAATGGAAAGATGTCTCTTATTCTTGGGTAGAAAGAACCAATATTGTCAAAATGGCCATACTGCCAAAAGTACTATGTAGATTCAATGCAATCCTGATTGAATTTCTAACAATATATTTCACAGAGGGAGAGAAAGTAATCTAAAAATTTATCTGGAACTACAAGAGACCTAGAATAGCAGAAGAAATTCTAGGCACAAGGACATGGAAGTGGATAACACAATCCCCAACTTGAAACTATATTACAAAGCCACTGTGATAAATAAACAGCATTGTACTGGTAAAGAGACAGACTTGAGAATCAATTGAACAGACTAGAAGATTGAGAAACAACCTCAGTGTTATTACACCACCCCATCTTTGACAAGGAGGTCAGCCATTCTCAATAGAAGAAAAATAGCTTCTTTAATAAATGATGCTGGAAAAACTGGGTTTCCACCTGCCAAAGACTAAATATATATCCATGTCTGCTGTTGTATATAAAACTAAAATCAAAGTGGATTAGAAAACTAAATATTAAAACAGAAACACTAAACCTAGTAGAACTTTTAGAGACATTGACGTAGGGAAGGACCTTATGAACAAATCCTCAGCAGCATGGGAACTAGCAGAATCAACAGCTGAGATTTCATCTTAGTAAAAGCTTCTGCACAGCAAAAGAAACCACCAATAGAGGGAAAAGATAACCTACATGATGGGAAAGAATTTTTAATAACTGATTCTCAGACAAAGGACTACTATCTAGAATATATAAATAACTTTAAAAATCAACACCCCAAAATTAAAAAACTTAATTCACAAATGGGCATCTGAAATGAATAGACACTTTTCAAGGGAAAAAGTAAGGGCAGCTAAGAAGCATATGAAGAAATGTTCAATATCTTTGGTCCTTTGAAAAGTGCAGATGAAAACACTGAGTATCCATCTCACTCTACAAATATTGGCTGCCATCATGAAATCTACTAACAACAAATGATAGAAGGGCTATGGGGAGAAAGGAACCCTTCTCCACTGTTGGTGGGAATGTAGACTGGTGCAACTACTGTGGAAATCAGTGTGGTGATTCCTTAAAATCAAAGGTTCACAGTCCCATTTGACACTGCCATTCCCTTGCTAGGGGTATACACTAAAGAATTAAAAGAATCATATTACAGCAACATATGTGTACCTTTACTTATAGAAGCTCAGTTTTGATAGCAAAATCTTGGACACAGACCAAGTGCCCATCAACAGAAGACTGGATAGAGATGTGTTTTTCTATAAAATGGAGTATTATTTAACCATTAAGAATTACACATTTGTGTCATTTATACTCAAATGGATGTACCTTGAGGATATACACATAAGTGAAATGACTATCATACATATGTGTAGATACCACATCATTTCTCTGGTATGAGAAACTGAAGGTGTAAATAAATTCCAAAATATATGATAGGTAAAATGAAATTGAAAGAAAATTTTCAAAATGAAAGGAGGATAGGAATTAATAAAAAAGGGAAAGAAAAAATTTCATAGTTTTAAAAAAAAGGAAACTAAGTTTATGTGCATAGGGGTAAAGAGTCATAGGAAGGGCAGGGTAATAGGTCAATATAAGAATCAAGATGTGTCATACTGGTATAAACACTCAATGTTAATATGATTATAATGTATATATAAAAATGCCAATGAAATCCATTTTTTTAAAGAAACATGTTTTGAGTGTTTGTTGAATGTAAATCCTTATACTGTGTGTTGGGAATAGCCATGGGCATGCCCACAGTCATTGCTTTTAAGAAAACATGCTACCTAGAGGAGAAAATGGGCAAGAAACAGGTAACTGTAGTAAAATGTAACCAGTACTGAAGTAGAGCAAATGCTAAACTCCTTGATGATCCACAATCTTGAGGGTCATTGGCAACTACTGAGAGGAAAGGACACCTAGGATAGAGAAGATGGAAAGAAAGATAGAGACAAGATGTGAAAGGAAGTCCATATATGTAGAATGATGTGCACAAATACCCTAAAAGGAGAACAACAAAAAACATGCCGATTTTGGAAGGAAGTTGTACAGCTCTAGTCCACCCAGGTGTCAGGGGCTCTCTCCCCTGCACTTTTGCAGAAAGGAGTAGTACCACATCCTACTTGGATCCTCTGAGAGTCCTTTAAACTTTAAGGAGATATGCTTTCTTCCTCCAACCCAACTCATAGGTGGAGCCTTTAATTGGAGATCTGCTGATTAAAGAGATGAAAATTTATACCAACAGTCAGGCAGGGCAGATTCCCTAGAGCTGCTTTAGATAAACATTTGTGGCATACCACAGTCCTGCTTAAGGACCTGTCAAATCGGATGTTGCCTTTCTGTTGCCCACTTCTACTCCTCTCTCCAACTTGTATTTTTATCTTCCTTATTGTCTTGCAATCACATATTTCTGGCAGTTGCTATTGTCCTCCTACTCAACCACTGTTCTGTAATCTACTGTTATTATTGTTACCAGACTACAAGGTCACTGACTTTGGAGTGACCCTTCTCTTCACAGAAAGGATGCTAAACATACTATCCCTGAGCAAAGAGGCTGAACCATGTCTCAAGTCAGCCGAGTACTTGAGGATTTAAACCAAGTGACTATGATATAGTGCTCCACAATTACAGGTTTGTTGGTAGGGAGAGATTGGTTATATTTTTGTATGTTTTTGTTTTGGTGATGGGGTATAAGACAAAGAATCTCTATTTTTTATTCTATTTGCCACCTGCCAATGATATTTGTAGCAGTTGCATCAAAACTTCAAGAGAGCTAGCCTAGAAGAAAACCAGATATGCTTGAGGACAAACTTGAAAGGAAGTGAACATTATGGCTTGAAGCTCAGTTGTAATTCAACCAATCAGTCCTGGAGCCCCCTAACCTCTGAACTTCTCATTACTTGTTGAAAACACTTCTACTTAGTTCACTTGTAGTATCCTAATTGATGCACTGGTCAAGAGGTTATTTGACCAAATCTTATTTTAGAGACAAGAAACTCTGATTTCAAGGAGCAAATGGACTGGTCTTCTGTTCAATGGATAGAGAGCCATGAACAGAACACTTCATGCTTGTACTATTTTTTACTACATTATGCTATTTGTCCCTATAGTGAATGGCTTCTAGTCCTCTAGACAGCTAAGAAAAAATGTGCCATGCACTAATGGAGATCCACTAACTTTACTCCATAGGATGAAGGTGACATAGGATGAAGCTGTTTTTGTATAAATGAGTCATTCATTATGTCTCCAGTTGAGTATATGAGAAGCCTTCACTCCTCTCGATATATTTTCTGATTCTGTGTTCATTGCACACCTACTTTGCTAATGCTGAAGATAATATGGTACATGTAGCAGACTTTTATCTTTGCCTCATGACCCTAAACCTAAATCTTCACCATTATTTTTCTACTTCTGCAAAGTCAGACCTTTATTCTGAAAAGAGAGAAAGATTTCAAGGTTAGCAAGCAAAAAGGAAAAAGGAAAGGCTTACAACTAGGGAAATAAAGCCATCTATTTGGTCTGATCCAGACAGCTGAGTGGGAGACAAGAAGGCTAAAGGGCTGGTCCCTCTGATGTGGCTTTGTCCCTAAGGAACCATGGGGAGGGGGACATTTGAAAGCTGCCTTCCTGCCAAGGTTTTGTTTGCTCCTCTGGGACTGAGACAATTTGACTCAGTTTTGAAGCATTTAAGAAATAAAGTAGCCTTAAGTATAGCTGGGAAAAGACAAGCCCCTAACTCTAGAAGATGAGATAGATTGAATGCCAATGGCAGGATCCGCAGGGAATGGCTTCAATTTGAAGGTAAATAAGCTAAAACTTATATTTGGGAACTGCTTCCCATGGGACCTCAGCTTGCCTGCAGCTCCAGTCACAGTGGAATGTGTCCTTAGGCATCCAGGAAGCTCACATTCCCTCCTCTGTACTCCCAGAGGACAGGGCACTGCCAGAGCATTGCTGGAGACCATCTCAGCCCCAAAGTTGGCTAAACAAAGACTCTTTACAAATTGACAAAGGTTTTCCTTTTCGCTCTGGCTGGTCGCTTGATAATTGAGAAATTTAATGCAGCCATCTTGGACCTTTCTGCTGTGAAAGGAGAGGAAATATCTATCTAGAACAGAAACTTAGGAAAGGTAATGTGTTACTCTGGCTCCAGGATACTGTCAGTGTACATTCAGCACTCTCTGATGCCAAACTCAAGTTTTGAGAGGGATGAAGAGAGATGAAAATCAATTCTAAGAGCTTCCTTTAAAACAATGGGAAGTCATTGAAGAGAAGGTGGAGCATAGAGGTTGCGAGGAGGTGATCTGCCTGCCTTGTTTTGTGAATGGATATGTGTGGGTGGAAGTGCATTATGGTGTAACTGCATATTGTAGAGGTCAAGAGGGAAGACTCTAGAACACGACAACTTGGCCACTGCCTAGCTTTGCAACCTAGACAAAGTTCCTAGCCTCATTGTCCTTCCATTTCACCAATTTCAGTTCAAAACTACCCTTCTACAGCACCATAAAAGACTCCCTTTGGAAATATGGATGAAGGATTTATCTCCATTTATTGCTCTCAGCTACAACTTTGGTCTTGGTATCCAGGGAGATAAAGGCATGGGTCATGCTAGAAGCAGGTACACCTCCCTTGACCCCAGGTAGGGACTCACTAAGTACTGCTGAGTGGACAGAGGCCAGTGTAAAACTTGTTAATGCCATTCTTGAGCAACCTGATGGAGAAAAAGAAAAATGATTCAATATTCAAGCATCATATGGCAAGATAGTTAATGACTCTCTTCATGCCTTTCATGATTAGGTGTGTTAGCTGATCAGTTACGGATGAGCTAGAAAGATGGTGACAGGAAGAGTAAGACATCCAGCTTATGCATGTCCAGGAAGAGTGAAATAGAAGCTAGCATACACAGACCATCTAGAGTGTACCAGGTAAGGAGATAAGCATTTAATTTTGCTGCCAGTCCCATAAGGTTTTATTGTCCAACATGTAGAGGATTATGAAGTTCAGTACTTCCGCTGTCACTCCGTGGCCAAGCACAAGGCTAGGATTCAATCTATATGCATGTGACTTCAAAGCCCTTGGGCTTTTGAACGTACCTTGCTAACAGACTTTACCATTGTTTCTTCTGCATTAAGAGGAGCCTTGAGTTGAGTGGTCTGGCTGTTCTCCAGCTGGACAGGTTGACAAGGGTACAGAGTGTATTATTGCCTTCTCCTTAAAGACTGACTGATGGTTTCTCTACACATGGGTCTATTCCTCCCACTACTGCCCAACTCCCAGCCCTCATGGCTTCATATATTCGAGCTCAACTCCGTATTCCAGTACTCACTCACATTCCCCAGCCACCACCTTTGAGAGCTGACAGAGAAAGAAACATTGAGGGCATTTTCATCTACAGGAACTTGTTGAGTGCTGAGAATGTCCAGGTTTACTCTGGGATCTGCTGACCTTGTCTTGGATCCTTATAAATAGTCCTCTAATCTCTTCATGCTTGACCTCCGTCCTCCTCTATGATGGTTTGAGGACAAGACGAGGAGTGAAGAATCATCCAAGGGTAGCCACCACCCCCAAGTTCTGATTCAGCTTCTTATTTGCCAAGAAATGCCATATTCAGTTGGGGGGAGGGGTAAAGCTTCATGAAAATAAAAGAGCTTGGACTCAGGCTTTTAGGCATCATCTCACATCCATAGAGAGCCTTATCTCTTGGTCTAAAACCAAGCGGCTGGTAAACATTTGGCTGTCTTGCTTTATCCTTTGAAAAGCCATTGATCATTTAGTATTTTGCTTTTTGAATTCCCCAAACATTATACAAACATGGTATGTCTCAACCTAAGATGGGCCACAGCTGTCCTGGGGACATAGGAGCCCTTACTTAGCACAGGCTGGTGCCCCAGTGCGATGGAGCTGAGTGACAGAGTATCACTCCCACTTTGAGCAGCAGGGGAAGCTTGGAAAGCCCACCACCAAATATATGCCATTGGCTGTTTCAGTAAGATTCCTTTTCTTGCTTTACAGTTATAATCCATTTATGTTACACAGATGGAGAGAAGGTTAAGGGCATCATCGATTGAAATGCTAAATGTCAAATACTGAGTAGAGATAATTTGGTAAATCCATCTTTTTTGGCCTTAATTATGCTTCCTGTATCATTCCCATAGGAAAAGGAAATTGTAAGCAATCATTCCTGGCCTTTCTAGGCTTCCCTTATCTCATAACACAACACTGCACGTGGCGCCCTGTCTCCTGCAGAGGGTCATGGTGCGCATTCAGCCCTTGGCGTGGCCGCCTCATTCTGCATGCCATTATCGGAACTCTGGCTGCCAGACTCCTTAGTCTGCTTATACTTAAATGTTCCCATACAGTTTCCTCATTGCTTTAAGTTTTGCCAACCATATTCTTGTCCTGCCTTTTTGGGGAATGTTTAAGTCTAGTATGTAGAAAGCTGCAATATCAAGAATTGTGTTGGCAATTCCTACATAGTGTTGAGAAAATTTACCCTATTACATCCAAATTGTGGTTATTTTACACACTGTCAACACTGGCTCTTGGCTTCTAATGGATGCTTTTCTTCCTTCAAGCTGGGATAAACTCTCCCAGACTCCCATCAAGTCGTCGCTCTTTCCTTGTCTTCCTTGTACCGCCTCTCCTGTTGTCACGACCTGACTTACGCCAGATACACAGCCTCATCTGCTCATTTCAGGCCACTTCTTAATTTCCTTCACACTGAATTTTCCCCCCACAACCCCCACCTATTATTTCCAGAGGGAATCACCCCTCACCGTAGCCATGACAGGCCGCCTCTCCACTGCATTCCAGATAAGACCATCAAATTTGGCCTCACTCAATATCTCTTAACTTTTGCCCTTGGCATCCAGACAACTCTTCGATTCTCAGGATGCTTGCTGTTGAACTTCCTGTCTATATAAATGCACTTGGGGAGTCTCTTGCTCCTCTAGCCTGCTTCTTCCTCCCCCCAGAGCTTCTCTTTCCCTTTCCATGCCGAGCAATTACTCTTATTAATTATTCCAGCTAGCAGTAATTATCAGCAGTACATGCCCCAAGCCACATTAATAACAGAAATCTCTAGGACATCGAGGAATCAGCTGGGAGGCCTCTCCACCTTCTGATTTGCCTGGCACTGCAAGTTCCCCTCTCTGCTGCCTGCCCTCCCCACTTCAGGTCTGCGCTTGCTTTTCTCTTACTGTCCCCAATCACAATGTCCCCGGCCCTGTTGGATGATGGAACAGCAGAGGGGAGTGTGGTTTAGATCTCCATGGCTCTGGCTCCGGGAGACTTCAGTAGCATGTGCGCCATCTGCCCCTGGCCCAGCTGGAAACTGTCCTTCACCAGCCTTCAGTGCAGGTACTTTCCATGCCTGGACACCGTGCTGACCCTCAATCCTAATTTTCCAGGGGTTTTCATCTGTCTGGTTCTCACTCCATGCTCTTGTCTTGATGTCACTCATAAATACCTTCACTTCTCAACAACAGGTCATTGGTTTATAGATTTTATTGGAGAATATAAAAATCAGTTTAATTTACACAAAGATTCAGGAAAATTAGAACACGAAAGATGTTCTCTTATCTTGTGATGGAAAATTTCATTCCTGGTGGTCTTTGGAGGAAGCATGCTGCTTCATTAAATACTATGAAAGAAAAATAAAGGAACGATTTTGATAGGCTTATATTTCTTTCCCAAGTAACTTCACATACTAAAATCAGTGTGTATGTCTGAGAAGTGAGAGGCACAACATCTTCCTGTAGCTCCTAACAGTGATTTGGAAACCATCTGCCTGTTGGAATCTGCTTTTTTTTTTCTTTCCTTTTTTTTTTTTAGTCCAAAGTAGTAAAGTTTGAAACACTCGGACATAGTGTCAGCTCTGACTTATTGCAATTTCAAACCATCAGCAAGTTTCCAGAGAGGCAGCAGTGCAAGGCGCTAATTTGCAGATGTTATAAGCAAAGACCTCCCTAGTAAGGCACTGTGGACCACATGTGGCAATGCTAAAAATCAGGAGGAAAGGAAAAAAAATGAATACTTTCAGCATTGTCAAAAGAGTTGCTGCCAAGTGAAAAACAAAAGAGGTAAGCTAAGTTTAGGGGGTCTTTAAAGATAGAGTGGGACATGTTGGGGTGCGTGAAGCAATCTGGAAAAGATAGAAACTGCAAAGTGAGGCTATCTCACTTCGAGATCCTTCAAAGAAAAAAAGTAAGGGCAAGAGCGCCTCATTCTGACACGAGCACACTGGCTCCCAGTATAAGATACCAGTGCGTAACTGTTGAGGCCAGTGGTAAAAATTCAGTCCTTTGCAAATTTATTTAATTTAAATAAGCCTCCCCAACATTGGGGGAATGTGTTCTCTCAGTGTGCTTCATTAGTGTAGCTTACACCACAAAACTGGCTGTATTGAGAAAGATTGCACCATTATCAAATAATTAGGAATGCCTTAGCAGGTGCATACACTTACCTTAGTAATTAAACCCTTGTTAAAACACCAAAATCCAGAGACTTTAAATGGTTGCAGCATCCCCGAGGAGGTAGCCCAGAAAGTGATTCTATAAGGTAGTGTCATTTGGGAATGGGGATATTGAGCAGAGTTTCTTTACCTCTTGGGATGCTTACCAAGCACATCTGTGCACATCATGAGATGCAATACAAATTGCAACGACAATGCTAGACAAACAGTGCACGAGATGCTGGGCAGCCCCGGCGCCATCCTGCTTGGAAGCAGCTCTGGTGTAACTGGGCTTTGTGCTCCCATTGTTTTAAGCATGTTCATGAGACAAAGAGAAATCAAAATGAGAATCTGAAATGGGGCTTGGCCTATTCTCTTCATTTGAGGAAGAAAAGGGAGCTGATGCCAATTTCTCATCAAGTGCTCTCATAAAATTTAACTCGATGTTTTCCTTTGACAAAACGAAAGGTTAGGTAGATATCCCTTCCCTCGACACAGTACCACTTGAGGTAATGGGCCAACGTAAATATGACAATTATGGCCAAACAGTGAGAAGTTTTTAAAAATCTTGCTACAAGGAGTGTTATAGTGATTCATATAATTATAAATCGGATCCATTTTCTGGGGTCTGGTGGTCTGTAAAGAACCCGCCTTCCATATAGAAACACAATTGTGATAAATCTGGGCTCAACAGCCATGGGGCATTCTGAAGATGATATCTAGGGGTTGCCATGACAACTCTCTAGAATTCCTGCTGTCTTTTCATGGTGGAGTTCCTAGGTAAAGCCTGGAAGGTATTGGAAATAAATCATCAAAAGGTAGGACAGCTGGAATTGGTCCATGGAAGATATCCAAGTACATGCGTCCATAAGTTCCGAGGTAAGGACGCAGTCACTTGAGAACAAATTTCCACCACTGTGCCAAACTTGGGCTGAGTATCTGAAGCAATAGGATTTGTATGGAACTTGATGTACCTGAGATTGAGGTGCTGTGGTGGTGATACTAATGGTTTCAGCCAATCAATGATGTAATCAGTCTTTTACTGGGAATAAAACGTTCCGCATGTCTGGGATGTGCATGTGCCTCAGGAGCTCAGCAGACACAACCATGTGGCAAAAAAGACACCATCAGTCGTATCAGAGGCAAAGTCCTCCAGCAGACCTGTCTAAATGGCAGAGACCACTCTGGTCGGAGTGGTCTTAGGACACCAGTTGTGGGGGTTGGAGAGTAATATTCCGTTAATTCTGATCCTGGGGCACATGCAGCTGGTGCTGGCTCCTAGTGTGATCAAATATTTCTTTGAAGACCTTAAAAAATAGCTAGGGCCATTTCCCAGTTCCATAAAAAGGGGATAATACTCTTAGCTATCTTGGTGATGTTGAGAATTGAATAGCAAATCTCAAGCACTCACACAATGTCTGGCACTTACTTAACACCCAATAAATTTCCTTTCTCTTCCTTCTTCCCCATGAAAATATAAACATAATATGAATGCAAGAGCTACTGTGTTGTAATCCAGCTCAAGAGTTGCGGGTCATAGAGCATTGCCCCAGTGTGGAACCAAAACTACCAGTTCCATTTGGGCTACTCCCAGTGAGGCAGCTTTTGGTGGGTAAGAGGAAATGGTGGTAGCTCTATCAGAAACATCAGCACACACATGAATCTCATGTGATATTTAAGATGAAAGAGCTAAAAAGACCACAGGATTTGAATTGTCCATATTTTTAAGCCTCTTTTCTCTGCCCTGAAATGAAGGAAAAATTGAAGTAACTAAGAGAGTATGACAGTTATTTGAAATCAGGCACTAACATTAGACCTGCATATTTCTAACATGTTATTCAATCAAAAAAGCATTTTTCTGCCTATATTCACTGGAACAAATAAACTATTTGCTCATACTTTTAATCAAAGAAAAGCATATCTTCAGAAGTGTGCACAACCCAGAAGTATTACATAATTGATGAATTTCTATGGATGACAATAATTTTATATTTTAATGTCACTTTAATATATTCTGTTTGTTATAATGGGTTAATACATTGTCTTTGAATATGCAAGTGTTAAAATTTTAAAATTCAAGAGCTAGAGCTTTTGTTTTTTTCTCTTATATTTTGAATTAAGCTACAATAATTTGGACTTTTTCTGTGCACTGTGCTCGCAATGGCAATCCATGTATAAATTCACAAAACCACCACCACCTTCATATAGGAACCATTGCATCACTCCTAAGATCTCTCTTCTCTTCCTTTGTAGTCAGTGCTGGCAACTGCTGATCTGTTCTGTCACGTCACCTTATCTTCTCACGAATGTTATGATACAGATAGCATCTTTTAGCATGTGGTCTTGGGAGCTTGTCTGCTTTAACTTTGCACAATTCTTTTATAATTCATCCACCTGATTGCATGTACCAATAATTTATTCACTTTTACTGTGGAATAGTTTTTCATCATGTGACGGTAAACAGTTTGTTTATCCATTCACTTACCTGAAAACTTTAAGGATATGTTCAGTTTCAAATGACTATAAAATAATAAAATGCACATTTTGCATAAATGTAACTTTTTGCTTCATTAAGGTAAATATATAGGAGTAGAATGACTGCATCTAAACAATTCCTGTGGTTCTTCTAAATCAATCTAACATTGTACTATGCATTATTTTGATCAATAAACTCATTCTTTGGTTAGGAAAAATTTCAGATATTTGAAAGTGTGAATTAATCTATTACAGTTCAAGGATCAGAAGATGGCATTTTTATAGCTTAACCTTCTACTCTGTGTTTATCACTTTCTACTTTAGTTATTATAGCAACGGACACATTTTTTAAGATTACTAATTGGAAACATTCCTCTGAAAATTTGAAAGCAGTTATAGACATAATGTTGCAGTCCTATTTCTATCTTCTAACAAACAGACATCCTGCTCTTCAACTACAATCCTATTATCATCTTCGTGAAAAGTAAGATTTATATTAGATTGGTGGGATTTTTTTCTCTTTAAATATTTTACTTCTCTGTAAGTCTAAGGAGATTGGCTTACTCCTTTAGCTTGTTTAGCTTTTTTCTAGGATGAAGTGTCAACTTTTAAGCTCCTTACCTGCTAGTTCATAATTGGTAAATCCTTAGGACTGATTCTTAAATGTCATCAATATAGAGTCAATATACAAATTTCTTCAGTTACTCCAAGGTGATCTTATTGACTTCAAAATTCTAGGATCCAACTAAGTGTCAAAATTTTGCAAGGGACTCTCCTGTCTCTTTAATTTCCTTGAAATTAAAACAATCACCCCTCCTTTTTTGCCTTTTAATACACTGACACATGTAAAGAATGTAGACCTATCATGTTGTAGATTTACTTCCTACTGGTTAGACCCAGGTTAAACCTAGGTCAAGACTATTACACGAATGAGAATATATGTTCTCCACAGCATCATATAAAAAAGCACATACTGACCATTGTGTCTTTCTTGGTGATGACAACTTGACCCTGATTATTCACAAGTCTCTCCACTATAAAAATACAATTTCACTTTGTGACTAATAGGCATTTTGTGGTGATTCAAGTCTGTCTGAATATCCTGCTTCCCATTGACTCAATAGTTTGGGCGTTATTAACAATATTTGCTTAAAATCAGTAATTACATTGTTAACTATTGGTTTTTTACTTTCTTCTCTGCTCATTATAAAGAATAGCTATCCAGGGCCCGGGGATATAGCTCAGTGATTCTGATGCCTGTCTTGCAAGGGCAAGGGCCCGGGTTCAATCCCCAGTAACCACATAACAATACTGGGAGTGCAGACTCACCCCAGCAGCAATCAGTACCACATACCACGGTGCCGGGCGTGGTGGCTCACACCTGTAATCCCAGCACTTGGGAGGCAGAGGCAGGAGGATTGCTGTGATGTGAGTTGGAGGCTGAGCTCAGGGCCAGCCTGAACTACAAAAGCAAGACCCTGTCTCAAAAAAAGAATAGCTATCTATCTCTTTTGTACTTGCTTTTTCTCTCATTTTCAAGATTATCATCACTGGTGCAAACACTGTTTTGTTTGCTCATTATTATTTTTGTAACCTTATTGTTTCAATTCAGCCAGTAAAGATTGCTTCACGGAAGTTGTGGTGGGCTTCTGTTGTCATTTTGAAGCAAGTTTATTAATCTTTGAGCAGTTTGTTACTTTCTGGCACAGTAAGGGACCCTGGGTTCACCTTGTGCTTTCTCTTTACTGCCTTTGGAATCACCCAAAGCTGGATTGCTACTTAGAAACCAAGATTTAGGTCATTGGTAATGTCATCTGGGGACAGAATGACCAAGCCATTTGCCCTATGACTCTCCAAAATGAAGTCTCTGCCTTCTACCTAAAGCATGTGTCTCAGTGAAGCTCCAATAGGCCTCTCATTTCCTACTGTCAACACTTCATTTGTCTCCACAGGTATGTTTTCTGCAGCAACCTCTCTACTGGCCTCCTTGGTTGAGCCTCTTATCATCAGATCCAGTAGAACGTGGCATCTTTCACAATGTGGTCAGTGGAAGAGTAAGCTCTAGGGTCAGACAGGCCAACACTTTGCTCCCAGTTCCTATCTTACTAACTACAAGACTGTGAGTAATTAGCAAGCCTTGCTGAGTCTGTTTCCTCATCTGGAAAGTGGAGATAAGAACGCTGACTCCAGGAAGTAGAAGCTGGAGATAAATCGTAACCCAGGCCACAGCCATGAAGCAGGCCCAGCCTCAGCATCTGCTGCAGGCTCTGCCTGAGCCACAGCCCCCTGCACAAGAAATACCACATGTCAGGTGACCCCACTGGCACTCAACTGCCTGGGTGAGGGTTGGATGGTGTGAACTTAAGATAGACAGACAGAGAGACAAATGGGACAGACTATTGTCAGTTGATTTGGTCAAGAAAGTGAAAATGTCAAAATGCAAAGACAGTGGCAGTGAACCACTGTTTAGTGAGAAGAGGCTGTACATGGCAGGGGTAGACTTGAGAAGGCACTGTCCCCTGCCTGTCTACATGGCAGTGTCCAGGGATGTCCTCACATGCTTTCCAGGGAACCTGCAGTCTTCAGTCATCCGCATACTTGAGAAAAGTTAGTCCCTCAACCCTCTCCTACCTCTAATGTAGGAGCACAAATTCAGCCTCACCATTTCTGCTTCTACAAAAACATTTCTACTGGATTCCCTAGACCATCTTTCTATTTCCTTCCCAGCAAAGGATTAGAAAGGGCTCCTAGGCCAGGGATTTAGCTCAGTGATTCCAGCACCTGCCTTGCAAGTACAAGTGGTTGGGTTCCATCCCCAGTAACCATATACCACAGTGCCGGGTGTGGTGACTCACACCTGTAATCCCAGCACTCAGAAGGCAGAGGCAGGAGGACTGCCATGGTTCAAGGCTGAATTCAAGACCAGCCTGAACTATAAAGGGAGACCCTGTCTCAAAAAAAAAAAAAAAAAAAAAAAAGTGTTCCTGTCTCCTCCTCCACCCCAGCCAAGTGTCTTCTGCAAAGATCACTACTGACCTGCAAATTGCCAAAGCTAATTACTTCCTTTATTTTACTGGATGACTCATTTTATTTTCCTTCTACTTCTCTGGAAGTTGTTCTCAATCCATTTCAGTTTATTTTTCTTCTATCTAGCCTCAAAATGTCAGCATGTCCCCAAGAATGTGTCTTTCAGTGCCTGCCTGGGGTCTACTTTTGTTATGCTTTCTTGGTGGACTTTCTCTGCACCCATAGCTTCAAGTTACCACCTTGAAATTAGTAACACTCCCATCTTCACTTTGGTCTCTACATTTTCGCTCCTGAACTTGCATCAGGAGCATCTCCATTTGAATAACTCTCAGTCAGTTACTGTGTCCAAACTGGACTCACAACGTTAGCATGAAAACCTACTTCTGTATTTTCATTCGCCATCAACCAGTGGGTCATGTCTGAAAACCCAGAACTGTTCTGAATGCTCTTCTGCATACACTGCCAATGTCTTAAAATTTTTCTCATCTTCTACCTTTCAAATACTGTCCAATGCACGATCTTGGTTTCCTCTGACTCTGTGGTTCTCCTCACTTCATCCTAGCTCTCTGTTCTTCTATCAACCTTCTTTCCCCAGCAGCCCCTCTTTTCTCCACAGAGCTGAGGAGGGATCTGGAAAATTCAAATTAGATCATATCACCTTTCTGCTGAGAATTTTTTCTCCCTCCCCCACTGAATAAAGCTCAAAAATCTTAGCCATGGCCTCATAAAGTTATGACCAACAGGCCCAGTTTTCTACTAGAAAACTTTTATTCCACTTCTGTTGAATTCTTTTCCATGTTATGCCTTCCCTGGAATTATTACTGCCTGGTGAGTGGAAAAGCTGTTCTTAATGCTTGTATTCTCTCTCCTAATTTCCACATGATCAGTGTATTAATCAGCTTTTCCATTGCTGGAACAAAGTGCCTGACACCAGCAAATTAGAGGAAGAAAATGGCTTATTTGGCTCATGATCTCTAAGGCATTATTTCGTGGTTGGTTGGATCCAGGGAAAAAACATCATGGCAGAGGAGTATGAAGAAGCAAACTACTCTCTTCATGGAGGCAGGGAAGTGGAGCTGAGATGCAGAATGTTAGGGAGAGCTTGACCCTCCCAAGTGACCCACCTTCAGCAAGTGAGTCCTTTCTCCTCACACATTCAGCTATGAAGATCAGTGGGTTCATCCTATGGTGAATACAGCATTCCTATGTCTAGAAGTCTCTTGATCCAATAAAGATTAAGATTAACTGACACAACCAGCTTCTTTTCAGTCAGTTTCAGCTCAAATTTTATGTCTCAAAGAGGCCTTCCTAGATCGACCCCTTGCTACCAGTCATTTCTGTGGAAGTTGGGTTGCAATTGACTTGAATTTCAGATCAGCCTTTGTCACTTGCTAGATACATTAACTTCTCTGTACCTAAGTTTCTTCATCTATTAAAAAATGATATACCACCTTGCAATATTGTTGTGTCTCATAAATAAGACTAAGGCTGATTCACAATTGTTTAAAATTATTATATTTGCTTCATTGGCAGTAAATAGTTTTATCCTTTTGCATATTATTACCTATGGTATTAGTGCTGTTTCTATTGTGATTCCTTTGGTCCAAAGGAGGCCTTATTTCTCATAGTGGTATAAAAATAAACTTTAGCTCTAAGTTTCTAAAATTTATCTATATCTACTTCCCTCCCACACTGTCTTTCAGGGCATCTAATCAGGACATCCTGGCAGGTCTTCCTCCTTGAGGTCTGTTTTGATGTAACAGAGGTATCAAAGTTCTACTCATCTTTTACTTTTTCCTTGGCTCCCTTTCTTCATCTCCTGGATTAAGCCTCTCCTGGACTCCAGTGTAGGAAATGTGTCTTCTGGGCTGCTCTGTTCATCCTCTCAAATGTCAGAGGTGCCTCCATCCACCAGATCTAAATCAGAACACATCCACTTTCCCAGGCAATCCTGTCATCTTTGCAAGTTAAAGGTCTTAGTGAGGAAACATCCACCCACCTAGGACTTTAGAAATCTGAGCACAAGGTAGGGCTCCTTTGCCACCCTGTAATCACTGACTGTCTTCATGAACTCACCTTGTGAGCTATCTAAATTACCTTGGAAATATTTTGATTCTGAGAATGTACTGTGTCTCCTCTTTTACTACTGCTCTGAGCGAGATCTTCACCATCTCTGCTTGTACATTGGCAAAGCCTTCACTTTGTGCTGCCTCCTAGGCTTTGCCTCCTGCTTTACTTGCAAAGTGATTGCTCTGGAATGGAGCACTGGCTGCCTCATCTGCTTCCTGCTCAACACCTGGCAGGGGCTCCTTATCTCCAGACTGAGCTGGACACCCTCTGCATGGCCAATGAGTCACGGATCTCTCTCACACTTTCTCAAATGCATTCTCTGCTCCAGGTGCTTGCCCCACTCTCTTCACAGGTATAACTCACCTCGGGAAAACAGTCTTCTCATTTCGCCCTTTTTATAAAGGCATGCCTTCTTTTAAAACTGTTCATTTAGTGTTTGCTTGTAATACAGAACAGTGTGGACTGTTTGAGGTAACTGGTATATCTGAATAACATCCTGATCATTTTCCATTCCTTTATCCCTCTCCTCATCCGCCTCATCCTCTTCTTGATCTCCAAAATTTTTGAAAGGCAATAAATTTTAATTTTAAAGAACTCGAGAAGTGAAAATAAGCAAAATGAAAAACATAAAGAACACAGACAATCTTCTAGTATATTGCTATCCAGAGATGAACAGTACTGGCATTTTCTCTCTACTTAGATATAGTTTTATAAAAATAGAATATGCCATACCTACTTGATTGCTTTGCCTTATCATAAATCACAAATAACACTTGATGTATTGTTCTCTAGTACATTGTATAACCATATAGAAATCCACTGTGTGGTAGTACTGTGACTTATTTAATTCATCATCCTTTATTGTTGAATATGTATATTATTTCCAGTTTTATGTAGTTACAAACAATACAGCGATTAATATTCTTAATGATGAAATTGTTTGGACATGAATTTTAATTTCCTGTGAATAAATTCCTGAAGGTGCTTTTGCCAAATTAAAAAAATATGTGACATTTGAAGTCTTTTGATGCAAACTGCCAAATTGTTCTCAGAAAAGCCATAGCAATAATTAAATGAAATATTTTCCAACTT
Source organism: Petromus typicus (assembly GCA_004026965.1). Lineage (NCBI taxonomy): Eukaryota > Metazoa > Chordata > Mammalia > Rodentia > Petromuridae > Petromus > Petromus typicus. The sequence continues at coordinate 5,461 of PVIR01009184.1, read as the reverse complement.
AGTGGCTGAAGTAGGAATTCTGTTTTATTTTGTGTTTCTTTGGAGTGAGGTTAATCTTTTCCATATACTTAGATGTCACTTATATCACTTCGTTCATGACTTGCCTTTTAGTATTTTTCATCCATTTTTTCCAGTGGAGTTGTTAACATTTTAAAGATAATCAGAGAAAAAAATTATGGCTCTACCATTGTTGTGTATGCTTAAATTTTTTTGTCAGATTATTTTTGCTTTCTAATTTCATTTGTTGTGAGTTTTTAGTGTGGCTAGCTACAAGGACATAGTTCTTAGACTCTGAGTGTTAACTCTTACAAACTGTACACTTGAGTAAGTGACTTGACTTGCATACCTTTTTTTTACTCATAAGTGGAGATGCTAATAATACTGACACTTGGGGATTGATGCAAAGAGCCAATGAGGTAATGTATGGAGTATGGAGAGCCCTGTTTGATACACATTGAGTGTGTTATGATACAGAGTTCTATCAGCTATAGGTCAGCTCCAATCTCCTCCTTCAGGAAGTCATCTTTGAATATTCCAGTTGAGTAAAGTATTACTCATCTGTGCTTCTGTAGCATTTTTCTTAATGCCTCTATTTTATAATGATATGCCAGTCTTCCTTGATACACTAAAAATTTGTATAATGATTAGGAATTGTGTCATTTTTATCACTATGTCCCCAGGTTACTATCCACAAAATATGTAAAACCTGAGCCATAACTCTTAAGGACCACCCTCAGAACACAAATTACATGTTTATTCCTTTGAATCATAATTATATGTGCACTTGATTCATTCTTCAACTAGACTGCGCTGCTCTCCAGGGCAAACATTCAGACTCTTTTTTTTTTTTTTTTTTCTGCAAGACCAAGCTCTGAGTTCAAAACACATTAGGAGCTCAAAAGTGGAGGATTCCAACAAAGACAAGTCTGGAAGAAGGAAGGGGTGGGTAAAAAAAGAAAAGGAAGCCCAGCTTTCTCATTAGTCCAAGTCATATGCAAGCTCTGAAGACCCTGCCTCAGGAGATCACGCCTCTGGTCATTACTGACTCTGATCTAATCAAATGAATGGTCAACCCACGTGCCAAACAGGAAGCGAGAGAAGCCCACACCCTGGCTGTAGAAAGTTGGGGCTCGCTACTCGGGTCTGCACCATTTCAATTCACTCTGCTACATTCAGGGTGCCATGTCAACTGACAAACCCGTCCCTCCTGCTCTCCCTCCTTCACTTCCTTCCTTCTCTCCTCTCTTCCTTCCATCCTTCTTCCCTCTTTCTTTCTTCCATCCTTCCTTCCCTCCCTCTTTCCTTCCTACCTTCCTGCCTCCTTCCTTTCTTTTCTCATTTCCTTTTCCCTCCCCTGTTCGTGCTGCTGGCCCTCCCACTGGACCCTAGCAGACTCCATCTGAACATCATCTATGAATGGCTCACCCATAACTCTAGTTGAAAGGCTGGGTGTGCAATGATCCAGAACATTTATTGCCCTTGGAGTCTCAAGCCCATTCCTGGCCTGAATCTAAACAGGTGTCAACCCAGATGTCTATATGACTGCTACTCAAAATACCGAATCTAATTCAAACTGGTGTTATGTTCATGACAGCCAAGTTGATAAAAAAAAAAATTTCTCATTTATTTAAGTGTTATCATAGTTTTCTCTTTGACCATCTTTGTAGATAATGCTTGTGCATATGATCATATATCATGGTTATTTCTGTAAGCTATTTATTTAATCACCTATTTTATAAGTCACTCAATAAAAATTCACTTTAGTGTATGGAAAACACTAGCAGTAGGTGTAAAAAAATCAAATCATAAAGGATATCCCCACCGTAGGGCCTTAGAATATGTGTGGCAGATTGGCAAGTGATTCGTTGTTGGAATATGTTTTGTGAGCATGTTGATGAATTATATGTTAGATGTTATTGGAACACAGAAAAAATGAACAATCATTTTGACTTGGAAAAAGGAGGTCATGGAAACTTTCATGGAGGAGATGAGACTGTGAGGAAGTTTTAAGAAACACTCATTCATCCAGTAACTATTCACTGGCATGAATAAAAAGGATATAATGCATCTAGGCACTGAGTTCCTTTTCTAGTAGTGAGCAAGACAAGGTTTCTGAACACATGGAACTAATTATTAAAATGTCAAAAGGTGCTGTTTAGAAAAACAGTGTGATGTGATCAAGAATGACAGGAAGCAGGGAAGCCAGGCCACTGTGTGACCAGCTCTCACTCCGTCACCTAAGGGTCTAGACTGGATGGTGACCATGAGAACAGTAGGAGGAAATGAAGTCACAAAGACTTGGAAGGAAGATTCTAAGGGTGCTGTCATCTCAAATAGGCGTAAGGAAGCTGGGAAAGAGGTAGGTTTGAAGGGGAAGGGTCTGAGAAGGAAAGTAAAGTCAACACATAAGAAGCATTAAGCCAGTGTCAAAGGAATGGATGGATGGGCGAATGGAATCTAGGATAGATGTAAGGATGGCTGCACCAGTAGGTGTTATGATATGGTCGTAAGTGGCATAGGGAAATTAAGATACCGAGCCATTTTCCTCAACTCTCACCCTATCTAAGCCCCAGGGGGGAGCAAATCAAGACAACCTGCATTTATTTCTTGACATTTTTATTCTCCCGCTAAACTACGAGTTTCTTAAGGGAAATAATTATGCTGTCCCCCTAGGGCCTGGAACCATGCCTGATCTCCTGACTTTATAAATGTATAGTTGTTGATTGCATAGTCTAACTGCCATTCCTTTCCATCAGCTATGATTTGCCTGAGCCTTTTTATGCCTGCTGATTGTGCCTTTCCATAGGCAAGGATGGTAAAGCCTTCACATTTCACCCATGATCTGCCCTTTATTGCTTCCTCTTTCCCTGATAAGTCTTACCTCACACTCACTGATGCTATCTCCAAGACACAGGGACCTGGCTTTCAGGACCAGGACCCTGGAGTCACCACACAGCCCATACTCAGGGTAGAAGGAATGTGTTTAGAAACTGCCAATATGTACAATCTGAAGGGCACAAATTACTAGGTCAGGATGAACATCCAGCTTCTCAGAGATTGTAGCAGCCTCTTGTAATTGGGCCAAAATTGTGGTTTATTAAGGCAGCTTTTATCATAGTGACTCCTGTTAGTGTAGCAACAGTGAAAGCTCTGTCAGGTTTTCCATTATGAGACCCTATTTCAGAGGCTTATAGCTGCCAGGGAAATTCACTATGGCCCACAACTTGACACATTAGAGTGCTTGCTGCCTTTGGGTATATTTTGAAAATAAGAATAAAATAAAAATGATGAGTTATTTCATTGCAATATGTGCTCTCAGCTTGCTAGCCTATGAGTCTTCAGTAACAAGCTGACCTCACTCGCCCAGCAGTGGGCAGCGGGCTGACATGACAGATAGGGAGGTGTTAACATTTCCCTCACTGTCGTTACACTCTATCTTGTCAGTAATCTCCCTGTTAAAGAGCACTTGTTGACATGATGGACAGTAATGGCCCCCTTGCAGTCTTGATGGTCCATCACCAAGCAGCCTAAGTTTCAGGAGTTCCTGGATATTGTATTATACGCAAGCTGGCTGTATAAAAACTTGGGGGAAATGCTTACGATAGTACAGAGATCTAATCAGAAGCCCCCACCTCCAGTCAATTCTGGGGACAGCTATAAAGTGAGTAAATGTTGCATCACTGCCACTATTTTGAATTTGGATTTATATTTTCTTTGCTTGCTTAAGGATGTGCTATGGGCAGCTGATCTGGGGTACTCTGGTTAGTGTCTTTGGATTATACTACATGTTTTTCTATTCAGAGAAGGCAATAGAGGAGATGATAAACTTTTAACTTATAAACCTAGTGTAAGACATGAGCATCATATAAAGCTTGGCACCTAAAAAAGGCAACCGCTACTGACACACTACTTACGCCAACTTGAGACTTTCTGAGGTCTCACGCATGTCATCTAGCAAGAGGGGGCCATGGACCCCAGATCTTGGGCTCTGATTTTAGATGTTAGGACACACAAATTTCCAATCTCAGTAGCCCTTTCCTGAGAATATCTAAATCTACACGTGCTCAGATATTTCAGATGAAGCAGCACAGAATTTCTGTAGACCTTACACAGCTTTTCACACATTCTTTACATCATCTCCAGGTTATTTACCACACTTACTGCAATGTAAATGCTATGAAACTTGTGTTATCTACCGGTACAAATTCTGAATGTTGAGTGTGATTGTGCTGTGTTCATATAAAATGTACCAATAAAGAATTCAATCAGAAAAATAGTTATACGTTATGGTTAGAGAATAATGATAAGAACAAAGTTTGTACCTGTTTAGGACAGATGCAGTTTTTCTCTGAGTTTGATCTGTGATTGGTTGAATCGGTAGCTGGAGAACCCGCAGACACTAAGGTCCAACTGTGCGCACTTCGTGACTGTGGGCAACTTCCGGAGCTCCTGAGGTTTCTGTCCCTCTTTATGGAGCTGAATGACTGAAATAGTAAGAACACCTGACTCATGGGAAATATACGCCAAGGACTCACACATCTGGCCCAACCTCCCTCAAGTTCTTCTTCAATAAAACAATTAGCACCTATGCCCCAGGACGTAGCTCAAATGCTTCCATATTCCTAAATCGAATCCTTTGAACTAAAACACTGTGCACAGCATAGAATAAACACAAAATAGAAATTTAAATCATTGAAGTAATATTTTTAGTACTCTATTCACAATACAAAATATTTAGTATATTTAAATTACATTTTATTACTATATCAATCAAATATTATGAAAACAATGTCATTAAAATTATTCATTTTTAAAAAAATAGATATCGTATTGTTAACAGGCAAACAATTTTCCCAGCAATTTCCCAATTTGCTGGGAAAGAACCAGCAAATTTGGGACTGATTTGTTGTTTAAAAATAAGCTGTTTATTGTCAAGTTTAATGAGTCACAATACTTTTCCAGGCAATAATCTGAGAAGCTCTGCCTGACAGCAAACATCGCACTGTCACAGACACATTGTTTGTGAGGAAGGAAGAGTCTCCTTTTCCTAAAGCCTATAAGTCCACATATCTCACTGCCTGTAAACTAGGTATCCCGGTGAACTCAAAACATGAGTAAATGGGGCCAGGGAGTTAGCTCAGTGGTTCTGGTGCCTGTCTTGCAAGCGCAAGGACCTGGGTTTGATTCCCCGGTAACCACATAACAATACTGGGTGTGGAGACCCACACCCAGCAGCAACCAGTACCACATACCACAGTGCCTGGCGTGGTGGCTCATGCCTGTAATCCCAGCACTTGGGAGGCAGAGGCAGGAGGATTGTGATGTGAGTTTGAGGCTGAGCTCAGGGCCAGCCTGAACCACAAAGCGAGACCCTGTCTCAAAAAACCTAAAAAAAAAAAAAACATGAGTAAATGTATGCTGGGACCACTGTCAGCATCCCCTGCACAGTCTGGGATTTCCG
>PVIR01009183.1:0-54139 GCA_004026965.1 Petromus typicus | reverse complement strand
CTGGGCGTGGAGACCCACACCCAGCAGCAACCAGTACCACATACCACAGTGCCGGGCGTGGTGGCTCACGCCTGTAATCCCAGCACTCGGGAGGCAGAGGCAGGAGGATTGTGATGTGAGTTTGAGGCTGAGCTCAGGGCCAGCCTGAACCACAAAGCGAGACCCTGTCTCCAAAAACCTAAAAAAAAAAAAAAAAAAGAGGCTATATGCTATCTGATTCCACTCACATAACATTTTTACATTGACAATATTATAGAAATTTAAATCATGTCAGCTGGGTGTGGTGGCTCATGCCTGTAATTCCAGGACTCAAGAGGCAGCGGCAGGAGGATTGGTATGAGTTTCACACTTACCTGGGCTATATAGTGACTTCAGAGCCAACCTGAACTACAAAAACAAGTCCCTGACTCAAAAAATAAAACAGTAAAATCATGTTAGCAGTTCTCAGGCAAAATGATGATAAGACATTATGGGGTTCAGAACATAAGGGATGTGTTTATAAAATGGCTAGCTGAAGGGTGTTTGTCAGAATGGCATGTTCTGAATCTCAGCAGATACACATACTTACACTACCACTAAATTTCTTGGAGCTAAACACACACACACACACACACACACACACTAAAACAAGAAGTGAAAAAAATCTGACATAAAGGTTCAATGTCGCATGTTTTATCCTGTATAAGAAATCTTAAGTATAAATGAAGAGCAAAGTAAAGGACAGATGTTAGGGAGGCAGAGTTTTGGGAAATGGAGAAGGGAATCTGGGAAAGGGGAAAAAATTGTGTATGTATATATATATATATATATATATATATATATATATGGTGTGTGTGTATGTATATATATATGTATATATACATATACATATATATACATATATATGTATATATACATATATATATGTACATATATTGGGCAGAGGGAGGTATGGTGATATTATAAAAATAATGAGGTATGTTATATTATTAAAATAGTTAATATTATAAATATATATATGCCAATTTCCCAGAATAAGTGGATTTGTTAGTATCACAAATACATACTACAACAAAGAAAGAATGGATTGTATTAATACTGACACACAAGTTGTGACATGGCAGTAGGATTGTGCTCAATATCACCATTGAGGGAATCTGAGCAAAGGGTTCATGAAATCTTTGTAGTATCCTTTATAGACACACTTGAATCTATGATCAATGCAAAACACAAAACTTTGAGGAAATTGATTCTCCAGCCTAGTCAAATCATAGTTCTGAATGAATGCGTTAGACTTCTGGAAGTTATTTAAACCCTGCTGCTGCAGGACGTCATACCACCATTATATCGTCTCTTCCCCATATCACCTATTCTTGGCTATATGATAACTAAAATTGAGGATGTTCTCGCAGTTAGTACAAATGGCCATAATATGCTTCATTAAAGATCATAAATACCAATCAACCTAATCACAGAAGTGTTGTTTTAGTGTTCATATGGTTATTAATTTGAGTGATGCAGACAAAGATGAATAGTTTTGTGTTAAGCATTGTGTTTACTATTATAGAGGACAGCAGTATCTCTTGTGTTATTTTGAATAAACCATATCTAAAATGTTGTTTCTTAAGGTAAGAGCTGAGTGGGCAAAGTGAGGTACAGAGACAAGATGGCACTCTGCTCTGGATTTGAAACTCTCACTACTGATGGGAAAATCAACTGGTACCACCACTGTGGAAAACAGTACACTACCCTGCCAAAAAAGAAGGATAAGTTTAAGTCATTTGCAGGAAAACCAAGGCACCTTGAGACCATGATGTTCAATGAAATAAATCAGACATACAAGCTTAAATACTGCATGGCTTCTCTTATATGAATAACCATAATATAAGTAAGTAGCAAAATAAAAGATAAATAATAGGGAGTGGGGAAATTGATTTTGCTCAAATGGAACAGTGATCAAGAAATGGAAGAAGGGAGAGAAAAGAGATGGTAAAAGAATTGACGTGTTATGTACCTGAATTAATTCCCCACAAGGAATGGAATGCAACAATGTGGACAAATAAAATATAAGAACTTAAAAAAAACTAAAAACTATCACATGAATTTAAAATTTTTAATGTATTATTGGTCAGTAATTTGTAGCTGCTGTTAGCTGATGAAGATTAATCCATATACTTCTTTACTTGCACTCATATGAAATTTATTGCCCAATTATTTGTTAGTATAATTATTTATTATTTCCAGTGTGTTTCCTTCTACTGAGATTTCTTTTAGAAGTTGCATCCTTATCCATTCTAGGTTCTAAAAATATTTGTGAAGTGGACATGGACAGGAAATATTTGCTTTATTGCTAAGTTAAAAATAACTTGGCTCTATTCCAAAATGAGCTTCTTATGACAATCCTTACCTGAGTACTCACATGTACAAGGGAGAAAGAGAGAGTGTTTTCCAAGCCAGCTATAAAGGGTTCTTCTTCAAGTTGTTTTAATCAAGAACTGAAGAAATTAGGCCCCAAATCTACCTCTAAAAGACAAATTAAATTCAACACTGACAAAGTCTGTGTTTTTAGTCACTATATTATAATGCTTCTTTCTGCATTGCATTTTTATATAACATCCTCAAAATTATCCTTCAGATCTCTGACTTACTTTCCTTAAAAAATATTAGTTTTCTATCATTTACCCATAAGACTTTCTGTACTATATCTCTGTAAGAAATATGAATAAAAACACAAATTATTTTTATAACTAGTTCTTACCAATCAATAGGCATTTATGAGGGTCATATTTTAAAGGAATGAAATGAATAGTAAACTTGTAGTCAGGGTGCCTGGCTTTGAACTTCTGTTCTACAATAAGCAGATGTAAGAATTCTGACGTATGAATCATTTATCCCCCCTGAGCTTCCATGTGTTCATTTGTAAAATAATGATAATAACTTTCATGTAGGATTATCATAAGAATTAAATGAATCATTGGAAAAAGCACACTTTATTAACTATGAAGGGCTATAAAAATATAGCATGTTAAATTAATGAAAAAAAAATCCAGACTGTCTTTGTGTACAACTGTACCTCTTTTGTTAAAGTCCCCCTTTTGAGGTTGCTGCAATGACCCAATAGAATGATAAATTAATTTAGCTGAAATGAGTTTTCTACCTCCTAGCTAAAGAAATCATAATAAATATTTAATGCATCACCTTTATAACTCTTTATTCACCTTTATTCTCCTTGAGGTTTTATATATTTTTCAGCTCATAGTTTCTGGATAGTTTATTTTTTTCTTTCTTCCATTTGACTTTGAATAGGAAGAAATCAACCTTTCTTATCCCTTTTCTTAAGCCATCATTCTTAAGTAGATCTAGCAATACTGTGATCAACATTCTCCTTTGCACTAGATTTCAGTCTGTTTCTCTTGCTAGATTCCATTCCTTTTCCATCATATCTCTTTCTATTTACTCATTAAAATACTACAAATAATAACAGCTCCTGTCTTAGAGACAGCAATTTTCACAACTCCCTGTCAAAATACTTCCAATGATAGTGCACTTCTCTGATGAAAGCCAGGACCATAGATAATCGTTGAAGATTCACTTGATTCTTTATGATAGCATCCACTTTCTCAAGAAAGAGCCTATGATGTTTTATGAAGTCTTATTTCTCAGTAAATACTCAGTGAACACTTGGCTTGACAAATCTTTATGGCATGGCCCACTGTCTATAAGTCGTTGTGTAGAGAAGTAAGTCAAAAGCCTAGATCTTCAAGTCCAACAGGAAAGGAAAGATATCACAGAAAAAAGTTTTGAGTAGAACTGTGAATTCCTTGACAGGTGTCCACATCGTGAGCAAGCACAATGAAGACCTTGCACATTTAATTTGAACTTGGGGAGACTAGGTTGCAAATATGTTTTCCAAATTATATGCATAACAGCAAAAATAACTTTTTAGCATAAATTATAAACAAACATGAACCCGTTTAGATAATTTGGCTTTTAAGTAAGTCTAAGTATTTGTTTGTTTTCTTTTTTTCTTTTTGCTGGGACACTGAAATTATGTCTTCAGAACTCAGATAAAAGTCAACCTGTGAGTTGTCTTCAATAGACTGAATTTTGCTTTCTTTCAATTTACAGATGGAAACCCATATTGAATATTTATTCCTAGCATGGAAATTTTTTTAGTTAATTCAGGTCTTCTTCATCTTGAATGATGAATAATATTTTGGTTAGCTTTTCACGATGTGAAAATGTGATCTTATCTTAACTGAAACAACACTACGAGTCAACTCATCATCCAACACCATCACCACCTTAGTCTTGCTAAATGTTCTTTCTTAGTGTGCACTGGTGTGAAATGTTCTTTTCATAATTTATCTGAACTTACTGCTTTCTCTTTTCTGGTACTTCCTCCTACATGATTATATTTATTCACATTGCCATGCATACAAACAATAGCATTCACAACTGCTACCCTGCAGAGTGGTAAGGCCTGAGTTTTCAGTTATGTTCTTTGTCACTAGTTCTTTTCCATACTGGAGACTCATTGTATATAAAGGAATTCTTCAGTCTTGGTGGGTGGAGCCCTCTATGTTAAAACTTCCCTCTTCTCCTGGAAAATGTTAAAATTTAATCTTACATATCTACTCTACTTTAGACCTTCCTTAACTAAACAATTGCTTAGCTTTTCTTTGTATGTTTATATCATTACTAGACTAGTAAATCTAGTCCTTGGTCAACCTCAAGATCTTTTTTTCAGTCTCTCCATACAGACCCACATCTTTCTCTCCCTGCTCCATGCTCCGAGATGCTGATGTGCAGTTTCTCAGGGTCCCCAGCTGGAATGGAAGATGCAGGGCTGCCGAGAATGGAAGGAAAGAGAAGGGCAAAGATGGAGTCTTCTCCCTCTGTGTGCCTCACTGGGAGCCCCCAGACAGACTGCCTTCCTTGTCCAGTCACATCCTCCTTATGGCTGACTCAGGTTACCTTAGCAACACCCAACCAGTCTCCAGAGGAAGTGGCTGCTACCCCCTTATTACAATTCCCAGATTGTCTCCCTGTTTCCCCATAGCCTTCCCACTCTTTTACAGATAGTGCTTTTGTTAAGCTTTCTCAAAGACTTCATTTGCACAAAACTTTGTTTCTTCTTTTTCCTTCCTGTAACACAATTGCTATGACTAGTAACTAGCCCAGCATATAGAATTGGATTATTAAATGGGGGAGAGGGAAGAGTAATCAAGATATATTATGTATAGGAACAAATTTCCTATGATGACTGTGATCACTATGTATATCAAAAGTGTTCCAATAAAATTAATTTTAAAAAAAGAACTATTGATATATGAAACAACATGAATGAGTCTCAAAATAATTATACTAACTGAAAGAAGCCAGTCAGGAAGACATATGTAGTTTGTAATTCTATTTAAGTCAAATTTTATAAAATGCAAAGTAATCCATAGGAATAGAAAGAAAATCAGTAGTCACCTATAGATAAGAAGAGCAGTGAGGAGCACAGATCAAAGGAAAACATTGTAATGAACCAAGAAGAAACATTTAGAAATTAGGGATATGTTCATTGTCTTGATAGAATAATGCCACAGTTGTATTTGCAGTTCAAAACTCATCAAATTGTATACTTAAATGTGTGCAGTTTGTTACATATCAGTTAAACCTCAAATAAAGAAAAATAAGTAGATAAATTTACATAATGTGGCAATCAGTTTGTTACAAACATATAATGTGACAGTATTTCTTCCAGAAGAAATATTAAAGAGAAGAGAAGTAACTTTGGAACTGCATATATACAGTTGGAGAATTAAGAAATAATCAGCAAGAACCTGAAATTTTCTAAGCAAACAAAAATGAGTATTAGAATTAGGTTACCTCATTCTTAGAATCCAGAGTAAATAATTACACAATGGCTCATGTGTCTGACCTCAATTCCACTTTTTTAAAATAAATCTGACCTATAAGACATATATTTTTAAAGTTGACCTATTTTGTGACCTGGTTGTGGCTCCTTGATGAACTTATCAAAGACTTGGGCCAACGTGTAGAATCTGTTCTTTAAAGAAAATGGGAATATGACTCAATGCATATGAAAAATCACATTACAAAGACCAAATAATACAGGACTTGCTGTGTTATTTAATTTCATCAATATGTAGGTCACTAGCCAATAAAATGGTTTAATTTTGTTTATCTAAAGTGATCTTTTCTCATAGAATGATTATTTCAGAACCTTCATCAATTTTCAGCTAATAAGATAAAATTAACATAACACTTAATATATCCAATCCCCTTAGTGTTCACTGTGCTATCAACTTACCTATTTACTCACAGCTATTTCCAAATGTGCCTCAGAAGTTCCATGCATTGTGTAAGGCTCTGGATCAACATATACAACATCCCTGCCTTTATGGAAAATGAATGTTCCAGAGTGGGGCCAGTATCTGCCTATAGCTTATTTTACATGGTCTGGACAAAGGAAGGAATGAAAGAAAAGGGAGGTCTTTGCCCAGCATTTCTGCCTTTTCCCTTACATTGCATGCGTTGATAATACCAGTAGATTCTATGCTCCCGTGTCTCCCTATTTCCACAAGGTCTTTGTACTAAAGGAGATATTTCAAGGAGGACCAATGGCCCTCAAAAATGTCTTAGGAAACTTGACCCTCACTTTGAAACTCACTTTCTTCATTAGGTGCATTCTTAATTCTGATCATGATTCTCCTGTTATCCTTGCTTTGATCAGTCAATCCTGTTCCTCCTGAGTTTCTGACAGTGAAACCTTTTACTTCTGCATAGCATTTCCATCCTTACTTCCAGCCACTCTTCATTCCAGTGAGTTGATGAAACATTGACTTCTGGAAGAAATATTCTCCAAAAATTTCACCTCATAGCTACTTTTCAGAGCCATCCTTGAAAATAATGTTGGGCAGCTGGAGCCTATTCTTAGATTCCCTAGCTACACAACATCCAGAAAAAAAGCCCAAAAGCTTTCCTTTCCATTCACTAGTTAATAACAGTGGAGACTGATGGAGAAGCATCAGTGTTATGGAGTGAGGTAGCGTCATCCACTTGGTTGCTCAGCCTTCTGAGACCCTCTTGACCCACTCAGATTTGAAGCCTTAACCCTCAATGTGATGATATTTAGAGGTGAACTCTTGGAGAGTTTTGATGAGGTCATGATAGTGCAGCTCCATAATGGTGTTGGTTGTCTTATAAAGCAGACATGCTTTATAAGATCTTGATCTTCCATGCATACAAAAGAGTCAGCAAGATGATGACCCTACAAGCCAAGAAGAGCACCCTCACCAGGAATTTAATTTTGCTCATGCCTTGCTCTTGGATTTCCAGCTTCCAGACCAGTGAGAAACACATGGCTATTTTATACCCCACAAAGCTATATTTTGTCATAGAATGCTTAGCTATGACAGTCTCTCTAATTTCATTATTTTACCCACTGCAAAGAGTCCCACCCTAACTTCCACTAAGATGCCAAACAAACAGTGAACTAACTCTGGGTCCCGTCCCTAGAACCAGATCCTGGAAACATGTCAGAGCTAACTATTTTGGTTGGTTTTCTCCAGAAGCAAGCACCAAGGTGGAGGATGGCTGCATGGAGTATATCTAGGTAGTCAGAGGACATGAGAAGAGAGGGAGAGCTACACAGGACACAAGAAACAGCTGGGACTGGGTAGATGATTAAGACAGTGGGAAACTGTTAGTCTCACAAATAAGCTGGGAAATTGGGTAAAATGCATACTGCAAAGTTCTAACAAAAGGACAAAGAATAAGAATACTTAGGGAACATCCTGGTATAGTCCAAAGCTATCACCAAGAAGTATTGATTCTTTATCTCCTAAGTCTGATGTGCACAATGAACAAATTGTGTAAACCTCCCGAGCTCAGAGCAGCTTTTCACCAAAGATGGTGTTTAAACACTGGAGTGAGATGGACACACCCAGAAATAGTCAATAAATCCACACAGATGGGTCAAAGCACCAGTGACATCCCTACAGCACTAAATATGTTTAATTTGACAAATGATGTATCAGAGTTTGGCAATGACTTTATGCCTCATGTGGACTACTGGGGTCCTCTAAGTTAGAACAACTGAATATATGGAAAAGCGGCAAATCTCCATCAATAGCTGTGATTTCCAAAGGCTTGTATCTGGAGCAGCAAGACATAAACACCTAAAATACTCTTTTAAAAGGAGAAAAAAAGAAAAGAAAGGCTACTTAACATAGTAATGTTGGAGCTGTCATGAAGAAGTTCATGATTGCCAAGTGAATGGTACAGTGAGTCTTCTAAGAAGTTTGGAGCTAACGAGGTTTGTCTTAGAGCAATATTTGTAAATATCATGGCCGTTCAGCCTGATGTTAGTTCCTAATCAAAGGTATATCATATAGGTCCCCATGACAGGAAATTAAGCTGAGAACAAAGATCACTTTAGAATTCAGCATTTTAACTCTCATTTTAGGCTTGTTAACCTTAATGATGAACTCATAGAAATGATGAAATTCCATATATTACCAGTTTCTGTGTGAAAGGGAGCCATACATATAAGATTTTTTTATTTGACTTAGCAACTGGAATAAAAGAATAAAAAACCAATCATCTTCTACTTTAATTGATTTTTAACCAGAATTCATTAAGAGTAATTCCAGCATTTCTTAGCACTGGTGGGCAGAGCACAGGGAGAGCCAGTCACTACAGAGACAAGGGTTGTCAGCTTGCTCCGAACACACTGATACCTTCGATCACTACATTGTCATGAGCTTTAGCAGCTCCCTATTTGCAGCCTCAAATATAAACATACTTATCTCACTGCCATTCCCATTTCAGGAAATCCCCTGCCCTGAGCATTCTCAGTCTTCCCATAAACCAGCCTTTGCATCAGCCACTCCTCTCCCATCCTTCTCAGCCCTGCCATCACCACCTGCCTCCTGCCCACACAAGATTCCCTCTCTGTATTCCAGCCCTCAGTGACTTTAAAAGGAGAAATGCACAGATTGACATTCATTGAGGGTGAGCATGGTATTGCATCTCCTTCCTAAGTCATGCTTGATCTGTGATCACTTTAAAAATATTTCCTACTATTATTTCCTACTATTTCCTCCTATTATTTCCCAATTTTCTTCATCATCACAGGTGTATGGATCACTAGATACTTGGAACACAAAGATACAAAGACAAGGATACACAAGATATTCAGAACAAGGACTATTTCTTGAATGCTAATGAAAATATAGCAAAATATTCTAAGGGAGAAGTGATGAAAGTGAATCATAAATTTCAAAGGGATTTTGAGGAATTGGACAGATAATGCTGAGGGATGCTCCCATTGTGGATCTCAGAGGATTCTGGCCTGGAAGTGGGAAATACACACAATATGTATGTTGTATATGCACATATGTTTGTGTGTGTATGTGTTATGGGCTATATCAAAATTGCTTTTAGGAATTTTTATAGATGGAGCCTCTCAGCATCCACATACCAAGATATTTATGGAAAAAGAGCCTCCCAAAAGTCCTGGTACAGCTCATAATCGAAAGCACAGTACAGAAGAAACCATACTAAAGGATGCATAGAGCTAGGGTTCTCCAAAAAGGTTTCACATTAGTTAGTGATACTTCAGTTGTTGAATGCAGTGTATTCCACATCCATGTCCAAATATCAAAAAGTTCAAGAACAGAACATATATTTCCCACATGAAGCAACATAAGACCAAATAATTGGTTTGGATGCCCCAAAATTACACTTATAAAATTTCCAGGAATTTAACAGTCCTGGGCTGTGAAAATATCCTCCTATAATGTATAAACACAATAAATACAATCTATTGAATATCAAAACATAGAACAGTAAATAAAATCTTTTTTAAAGTTTTTGTGCAGGTACTTTATCTTGACTCAGAGGCTTCCTGGTATTCTGGAAGCTGGAGAGAAATTGAAGAGGAGGAGATGTGTTATTTTTTGGGAAGGGGAATCTCTTTCCAGAATGACTGCTAGTGGTATAATATCAGGGATCTTTTCTCTTAGTCTTTTCTCATTTTTTCTCATTAAAGATTTGTCTAGGAGAGAGAACATTTAGCCTGAAGTGTCACCCCTTTGTGATCATGATGAGACATAATGTATGACCCTCAGTACGTGAGGGTTTGTTCAAGTCAGATTTTCAATTGACTCTTTTTTTAAATTTAAATCTTTATTGGTACATTGTGAATACACATCATCATCGCATTCAGCATTGAAAGTTTGTACCAGAATGACATGACCTGATTCTCATTTTTCCCCCTTCCCCCCGCCCTGCAACTCCCCAACCCCTATATACATAAGCTCTGTTTCCTTTTTTCTTTGTTACTACCACATTCTTTTTCCCCGTCCTTATTTACCCCTCCACCCTCTTTCCTTTTAAATATTTTCTCTTAAGAAAAATCATCGAGGAGATTTTTTTCTAGCTTTGCTGTCTGAGTAATGGCAAGTTCAAGCTTGGAGCTACTCAATAACTAAGGTATCACCCTATTATTGACTTTATTATGTCTGTTAAATGTATGAATACATACATATATACATACATACAGGCAAGAATAAAGGCTGCCTATGTGTGTGCACCTACCAGAAAAAAAAATACTCTGAATATTTACATCTTGCAAACATTGCTATGAGAAAGATAATATATATGGGAAATATTTTCCACACAAATAAAAATTGTATCACACTCCATATACTTACATGTCATATCCTTTTCCATTTAACAGTGGTGACTTAAGTGTACCACAGACATACCTTCTTACAAAATGAGATTTTTTTTATTCATTCATAAAACAAACATTGAGTACCTCCTGAGCTCTAGGTGCTTCTCTGTGTGCCTGGAATAGAGCGATAAATAAGGCAGATAAAGATATGGAAATATGGGGTCTACCCCCGTATGGGGTCTACAGCCTACCCAGAAAAATAAAATAAAAGCATGACCAAATATATCATCTAATATATTTAAAATCAACTGGACTAGATAAAAAAGAAAGAGCAGAGCACAGTATGGAGATGAGGAGTGAAGGGGATAGGGGAACCACCACCTGAACAGGCCCGAGGACATTCCTCACTGAGAAAGTGGGACTTGAGCAGACTTGAGAGAAAGGAGAGACGTACCACAGGCCAAGGGACTAGCTCTGTGAAGCGCCGTAACCAGGACTGTGTCTGACCTCTTGGTTACTGTGGTGTAAGATAAAACGTCAGAGAACCTGAAGATAAGAGCAAAAATGTTGAAGGGTGTGAGTGCAGGGCAACTCATACAATGGTTCTACCTCTTAACCATGGAAGGAGAAAAGATTACAACTGAGGAAGACTCTGGAGCATCCTCAATAAAGAGCCAAGTGACCACCGAAGCAAAATGAAAGACAGAACGTTAATGACTGACTGGCTGCTGAAGGATTTCATCCCTCTCCCGGTGTTTGACCTATTCCTTTCTTCCAGATAATGTGAATCGATTTTCTTCCTAATAGATTTTCTAAAGCAAAACCTACAATCCAACAGTCACTGTCACTTAAGCAGGTTGTGATTTATTAGTTTTAATCAAGAGAATGCCTTTGACAAAGCAAATACCGTATGAATCAGCCACAGGAGGATCCTGAGACAGCTAGCCCTCCCTTTGCAATCAGTCCTGCTTAGCGCCTTAGGACGCCGACCTCAGAGCAGCTCGTGAGGAAGTCTGAAGGCCTCTCTTGTGACTAGGCTCATACACAGTCCCCCAGCCAGCAGTGAGGTGCAGATCCTTGGAATGGGTCATTCTGATATTACTGTGGAACCGCAGAGCGTCGCTTCCCTACGCCTCGGAGTGGTTGCTCCCTGGAATGTTTCCCTGTTGATGCCCCGCCCATCTCCTCCTCCTGTGACTTCACGCACGTGGATGCAGAAGCAAACAAGACAAAGAACTTCTCACACGCCTGTGAACACTTGGAGGGATTTTTACCAATCTTCTCTCCTATACTCAGAAACTACTTTCTCATCCTCTCTGCACAGAGAGGTGGTTTTTAGAAAGAGCTAAAACAATGTTTTGAAATTATTGTCTTACTACTTTAGCTTTTAACATGAATTAGAAAAAGTTCCTTGTCTCTCTCCACAATGGAGAAGAATGTAAACTAAAAGAATTTTCATTTTCTCCAAGGAGGTGGCTCCTTCTCTTCCTTTTCGTCTCTTTTTCCCTTCTCACTGTCTTTTCCCTTTTTCTTTTTTCCTTTAGTCTGCTGTTGAACAATTACTTTAGAAAGCCATTAGGTGAGGATCCAATTATAAGGGGGAGGGATGGAGATCAAGTGATTAAAACAAGGCTCCAGATCTGGAGTCTGGCAGGTAAGGCTGATGCAAATCAAACTAATGCAGAATCAAATTGATGTGAGGCACTGAAACAACATAAACAGAAGACAGAATATTCAAGTAAGGTGTGAACACCAAGCCTGGTTATCAGATCCTTCAAAGGATGAACAGGGCATCCACCCAGTGGCAAGGGAAGGAGCCTCAAAATGGGGGAAACTGCACAGGGCATCAGCCTAAGAAGGCAAAGAGAGTGACCTCAGACAGGGATTTTAAAAGCCAAAACACCCACATAGGGTAGGGTGAGATGGAGGGACCAGCAGTGACTCCACATAGGTTATAGGTCATGCAAATAGATCAGATAGACAGATGATAGATAGATAGATTGATAGGTAGATACATAGATAGATAGATGATGGCTAGAAAGATGATAAACACAGATGGAAATGCAGGTGCAAATGTCAATGTATTCATACATATATCTATGAATACATACATGTATTCCTTGTCCATTTCAGTACCAAAAGTATGGTAACAGCCTTGGCCTTAGTTTCTACATAGAATTTCTCACTTCAAAAATCCAAAGCCTTGGGGCTATGGGGAAAAAATGAGAATTAAGTTGTGTCTTATACTGGTACAAATCCCCATTATGGAGTGCAATCATGATGTGTATATTTAATGTACCAATAAAGATAATTTAAAAAAATCCAAAGCTTATCGCTTCTCAGCCTTTTGGCTAAGATTAAGTGAAAAAATCCAAGGCTCATTTGAGACATACTGAGTCTGAATTTGAAGTCATAATTGCCAGAAAATAGGAAGTGTCTAAGATATTCTCCAAATTACTAGGAAGATTTGAATAGGATCCTAATGTCAGGTTCGGATATCAGTGCTGTTTCCTTATTTTGATAGTGGTATAAAAGACAGGGCCATTGTTTATAGGATACACTTCTGTATAACTCTATATGTGTTCAATTTTGAAACTGTTTTTGGAGAACAGTTATCTCAGATAGGTCAGAAAGTATAAAACATTAGTGTGCTCACATGAAAGTTTTCTATGACAGCAAGACTCCCTTGGTTTCTTTAAAAAGAGAAAAGAATTATTCCATGAAATAGTCTGACTGCACACCCTTTAGAGGGTTCTTCTTTGCTGATAAAATTATTATCTTTCACTGATTGCAGATTAATTTTGAAAGACAGCCTTTATGTATTGGAATCTTATCATTTGTTCAAAATTAGCTATCAAAATTCTCAATGCTGAAGTTTTTTATTTTTTCTAACTTAATTCCTGATATTATATTTGCTTATTCATTCGCCTAGCCTTACTTCCTTTTTATAGAAAAATACTATTCTCCTATGCTTGCATAATAGCCAGATATTCTTTCTAGTTTAATAAAAAAACATTTCTAAAAATAGGCTTTATTTGGAGTACAACTTTTTCTGAGTAACATGTATTTCAAACATATTATTATAGTTGTTTCTATCTTGTATTCAATTGCAAATGTTATTTTCTCATTGAACCAGGACTTATATATTTTTTCCAAAATTTTCCAAATCAGTTACTTTTTGGTTAATTATTAGTTTTATTATAATTAAAGAATGCTTTTGCATACAATTCTTACTTTAGAGAATTTATTCTTGTTTTTCTTAAATTTAAGATTTGCTTATGTTCCAAAAATATTTGGAAAGGGTATTTTGTTTATAGAATATAATGTTTTACATGTAACCATTAAATATTACATTAGTTTTCTGCTCTTAATGTATGTTTTATTTTCTAGACTTGCCATTAAAAGAAAACTTTCACTGTGATTATAGCTTAATTTTTTTCTTCTAGAAATCAATAAATGGGATCTCATCCTATTGAGAGGCTTCTTCACAGCAAAAGAAACCACCAGCAAAGTGAAAAGGCAACCAACAATATGAGAAAGAATCTTTACCAACCATTTCTCAGACAAAGGGCTATTATCTAGAATATATTAAGGGCTTAAAAAATCAGCCCACCCAAATTTAAAGACCCTATTCAAAAATGGGCATCTGAAATGAACAGACACTTTTCAGAGGAAGAAATAAATGCAGCTAAGAAGCATATGAAGAAATGTTCAACATCACTAGTCATTTGAAAGATGCAAATGAAAACAACATTGAAATTCCATCTCACTCAACAAAGAATGGCTGCTGTCTCAGAATAAGCCAGCAACAAATGTTGGTGAGGCTGTGAGAAGAAGGAACCCTTCTCCACTCATACAACCCCTGTGGAGATCAGTTTGGAGATTCCTCAAAAAACTACAATTAGAGGTGCCATTTGACCCTGCTATTCCTTTTCTAAGAATATACACAAAGGAATTAAAAGATTCATGTCACAGTGACATATGTGCACCCATGTTTATAGCAGCTCAGTTTGTGATTGCTAAATCTTGGAAACAACCCAAATGTCCATCAGCTGGAGACTGGATAAAAAAGCTGTGGTTTTTCTACAAAATGGAGTATTACTCTGCCATAAAAATGATAAGTTTGAATCATTTATACTTCAATGGACGTACCTTGAGGACATCCTCATAAGTGAAATAAATAGGTCACAGATATATAAATATAGTATCTTTTCTCTGGTATGAGAAAATAAAGATTTAAATGAGTTCTAGAATGTATATTATATATTGTGAAATAGAAAATACTCAAAGTGGAATGGAGTGAAGGGGGAAAACAATGAGATTATAACAAAAAAGAAAGGAAACAAATTGTATGTATATAGGGGGGTGGTAGGGGGGGTAGGGCTATGGGAAAAAATGAGAATGAAGTTGTGTCATACACTGGTACAAATTCTCATTGTTGAGTGAAATCATGATGTGTATCTGTAATGTACTAATAAAGATTTCAATTTAAAAATAGTAATAATAAAAATAAACATTTTGTTCTAACAACTTTTGCTGATATTATCACATTTAGAGACTGAAAATCCGTAAATATTGTACATTGAAAATGATGCCTTTTGTCTTTGCCATGAATCCTTTCTCCAACTTAATTTATATAATTTAATTAATGTTCTATTTTATTCTCATATGCACAGTATAGGTTTGCTATTCCCTTAATTTCTCTCTTTACTATATCCTGTTTCCTTTGACCTCTTTGTAAATTATATATTTTTCCTACTCAATATGAGAGAATTATGTTTTACAACCATTAAAATGAATTCAGTTTTGATAGCTTGGCAGTTCTAATTATGTTCAGCTTGGTTTCAGTTTGGGTTTATTTTAATTCCTATACAATTTTTATTATCTGAGTCATTTTTCAAGACTTCCATACAGTTGACTTTTGTTTTGCACCAGTTATTTTGAATTAATAAACTTCTTTGTATTCTGAAAATATGTAAATTATATTTAAAACTGTTTTCTAGATCAGTAATATTAACATCTCTATGTGCAGAACTTTTTTGTTACATTGCTTATTTCTCATCAAAACACTTATTAACTCCATTGGAATAATCCAAGTTATTGATTAAGGTGGTCATCATCAATATATCTCAACAACATGTTTCTTACCACTTAACAATTATTCATTTTTTTAGGTAGTTGGTTTTTACATTTACATATATTTACATGAATGAAATATAGATTAAGACAAATATAAATTTGAATTGTTTTAACATTTTCATTAAAATTCATAAAGTTAACAAATAGTTTTCTGAGTAATTTAGGTGTTTCACTGATTAAACACGATGTTATTCATCTTCCTTTATCTCATCAATATCTCATATGAACATTTGGATGCATTCACCTCACTCTGCTCCCATTCTCCATTTCCTTGTCCATTACCTTTGGGTTTGGGATAATTTTTCCAAACCACAGTCTTTTTCTGCATTAATGATCAACAGGTTTTTTTGTTTTGTTTTGTTTTGTTTTGTTTAGGTTTTTTGAGATAGGGTCTCGCTTTTGTGGTTCAGGCTGGCCCTCAGCTCAGCCTCAAACTCACATCACAATCCTCCTGCCTCTGCCCCCCGAGTGCTGGGATTACAGGCGTGAGCCACCACGCCTGGCACTGTGGTATGTGGTACTGGTTGCTGCTGGGTGTGGGTCTCCACACCCAGTATTGTTATGTGGTTACCGGGGAACTGAACCTGGGTCCTTGTGCTTGCAAGACAGGCGCTGGAACCACTGAGCTAACTCCCCAGCCCATGATCAACAGTTTTAACTAAGAAGTCAGGTTTTATATTTTGTTGTTGTGTAGCCAGAGGATGTCTCCCATTGGCTTCTCATTCATCTGTAGGTGGAGCTTTTGCAAGGCAAGTGATACATGGGAGCAATACAGCTGGCTTCTGTCAGGAGTTGGGGTCTGATCAGAAGAGGTGGGTCCCTGGAGTGTGACCTAGAAGATATATCTCCCTCCCTGGCTCCTCCCTTCTCTCTCTGCTTCCTGACTCATAATACTAGCACCTCCAAGCCCTTGCACATTGCCACCAACCATGCAAGGACTGAAAACTCTGAACCTGTGAACTAAAATAAACCTCTCTTTCCTTCATTTGTGGGTCTTGAGTATTATTTCAGCCATGAGAAAGTAACTAAGACAATCTTTACTAGAAGCAATCTTTACTAGACTCATATTTTCCTGTTTTGACTGAGGCAATTAAATCTCAAATTTGGATGAGAATGTAAAATTTGGAGGGTTGCTTATTTTTATTGTTGCTAGTTTTGGTTTATTGGTTTATAGCTAGATATTCCTTAGAATCTTTTCTTATTTTCATGCACAAAAGAAGGTTATGGATAGTTAAAAGAAAATCTGTGTAATTATAAATTAGGAAAGTTATATTAATAAGTTATTATTATAAACATCTAATTATACAACCATACAAGGTATTATTCAGACAATAATAACAATATATACAATAACGATGTTTTCTATTTGTTCCCATTTTTCTAAAGAATCGTTAATCTCAAAAGGGAATTTTGGCTCTAAGACTTCACAGTGACTTCTTTCTTATCAGACATATATCTTTTCACAAATGTGGTGTTTTTTTTCTCTGCTCCTTTGTAGGGTGATATCTGTTACTCAACTGAGAAGTGTACAGTCAAATTTTTTGAAGATCAGGTTAAACTCTTTAGATCATGACTGAGAAAGGGAAAGTTTGTGTCATCATAATTTTTTTTACTTAATTAAGAGTTCAACCACCAAGCAGAAACACAGCCACCCAGAAATTGGCTTCCCCTCCCCAACTTGATTCAGCCTGGTTCCTTCACATCTGTGCTATGAGCAGCCACAAGAAGTCCATTGCCATTGTCTCCCAGTGAATAAGATTTGCTATTACTGACTGCCTCTCATGTGCCTCAGTTTTTTTTCCAGAATTTGTAACAGTCCATGCTGATCACACTGCAGCTGCCCACCATATCCATGAAGACCAAGTCCATAAGGACATCCTCTTTTATTCATGTACCCACTGTTCAATAAATATTCACTGAGCATCCATCAAATGTTACATTCTTAGAGTTCCCTAAACTGAGCCTATACTGAGCAATCGTGCAACACTAGGCAAATCATGCAGATACTCTATTCTTTATCAGGTGGTATTGCCCTTTACTGGAAATCCACAGAAACAAAATCCCCATTTTGCATCAGTAATAAGTGAATCCTGGACTGAATTGCAATCCCTGTATGTTTAAGGGGCTGGGAAAATATTCAGAAACTTTGGTTATATTCTTGGTTGTCTGTTTTCAGTTCCTGAATCTTCCTCAGTTTTTGACAATGAAGCTTAAGACAGAGCTGCAGGCCACCAGAACTCAGCATGAATATAAAACCCCCTCTACTAGAACATTTTAAACTTTTTGCTTCCATGTTATTTGACAGTCAAAGTTAGTTCAATTTCTCTGTCATACCCTCAACCACACAGCAATGTTTTTGCATCATTCCATCAATTTTGCTTAACTGTGATCAATAAAGTTTCTCCTTTATGTTTAGGTCTTAGCCACTAAATTCCCTGCACTTTCTCGATGCTTACAAGTGTTCCCAGCAAAGCAGAAAAATTCACTATTTCTTTTTTTCTTTCCCACACCTCTGACTCTTCTCTGCTGGAGTGAGTGTGCAACTGTGCATGATTCTGACCTTCTTTACAGGTCTGCAAAATCAGAGTCCAGCTTTACACTGGGAGGATTATATTTAAGGGAAAAACATGAGAACATGCCATGTGACGTGCTAAGCAAATCAAAGTAGCAGGTACTCTAGACCAAGCAAGGCTAGAAATTAATACCCAAGGCAAAAAGGAATGGAATAAAATCTTAAGTCTTCAGAGCAGAGTTGACAGAGATAGATCAGCTATGGAGTTAAGGGAACAGGAATGATACAACTGACTATGCAAGAGAAGGGACAAGAGTTTGACATTCAAGGTCCTAAGACAAAACATTGAGTCAGGTCCCCTTCTTTGAAAGTCTCTCTTCTGTGCTTCCCTGTAGCCAGGCCTTGGGGCCCAGGGGTCTGATATTTCCTTTGTAATGCTCAGAAGCTGAACACCCTCTCACTTAGGCCTCTTCATTATAAAATCTGTAAGTCAACTACTTTGTCACTTGTTCAAACAGTAGCCTACACTCCCCAGACGCCCATCTGTACATACAAGACAGGAGCAAAGCATTTGTTTGATGACTAAATCTTTTATGTCCTATTAAATTCCCATTTGCATTTTTCAGCAATTCCTCTTTGTAATTCAATGTATTGATCAAAAAATTGGTTTCTGCCTGTCGAGAGAAATGGAACTCCGTGTCTGGCTTCTGTTTGTTTCTGTTCTTAATGTTTTGTGCTTTTGCATTATTCATGTACCCTGAGGCTCTACATGACAGCCACATTTTTATAAATCCCCTAAATAAATAAGTAATAGCCTATTTGGAAAAGCTACTTTGGTTTACCTAAGACTTTGGCTCTCGGTATCTGAGAAGTCACATCTTGCAACTCAAGCCAAAGGACGGTGACTGCAGTATCTCCTGTTGTGCTTCAGACATTAAAGATGAAAACTATAACCACCTACTAGTGGCTGAGTTTGATGTGAATATCACAGCGCAGCATTTGTGTTGAAGTCTTCTTTGCTTCACTGAGGAGTCCAGCTCACTCATAAATTCAATACAACACACAGATAATTGAATCATAAGTGACCTTAGGAAAACCTTTTTAAGAAAAACTGAAGATTTTTTTTGTTAAAAGAACTTTTTTATGAGCGTTTGCCCTTCAATACTAGAGGTTAATAGATGTTACAAGGAGACTTGATAAAAATTGATTCATTTAGCAAACTAAGGTAGAAAAGGAAGATAATTTTCTTTATTATACTTGTCCTAAGTAGACTAAGGGCAAAAATTCAAATTTTCCACAGATGTAGTCTGTGTTAATCTAATTATTTGGGAACTTGTTTAGCTCTCCACTAACCGTGGTGCACCCAAGAATGTCCTGCCAGATTCACCAGATCACCACCCTCCGAGGCAGCACCTCTCCCTGAAAGACAAGGGCTGGGGCTGCAACACTATCACACTATGTGACTGGCAAGGCAATGGAACTCATTTAAAGTGATTCACACATTAAGATATTTCCTTCTTTGCAATCTTTCATGTCCTTTAATTACAAGGGCAAATCTCCATGACAACTTGCTCAGCAGACACACAGCTGTGCAGCAAATTCTGCAGGGCTTTCTTTCCTGAACTTCGTGATGTCAAAAAGAAGTCAGGCTTCTGGATTTTTCTCTTCCTTTCCTCCAAGAGGCTGCACTTTATAAAGCACATTTTATGTACCTACTCCTCACTCTTCTCTTTTGTGGTGAAATGCATTAAACTTTCTCTTAGTTTCACTTTGGCTTAAGATCAATATTTCGACTAAATTCATATCTTTGATATATAGCATTTCACTAGAAGCCATATATTATTTTGCTCTTAAGAAAAATGGGAATCTGATCTGGAGATTACCTGCTAAGCGGTTGTGAGGATTTATTTGAATTCCCCTAAGAACCTGTTAGTGTATAATTTGTTGCATAGGATTTATGACCCTCCCAGGAGATTTCACTCACTGCAGAGGAACATTTCCCCAACTCGTCAAAGATGTGCCACTGAACTGGGAATTTTGTGTATTCATGGTGATCCTGCGGTGGAGCCTTTCTTGAAAACTTAGCTACTCCCCAAAGACCTGCCACAGAAATGTGCTCACGTGGGAACCACAGAACATCTTCCTGACTGTTGAGGTCATTTTCATATTCAAATTAACCATTTTTTAGATTGCAGCTCAGATTGGCCTTAATTTTCTTTGTTCTCTCAAATTTCTAAAATGAGTATTCATTAAAACAAAATAATCTCAAGGTTTTATTGATCCTATACTATATTGTAGCATATTTAGCTTCATCTAGTAGCTATCAATCAGAAAATATTCTTTAACACAAAATCAAGATTTATATTTGTCAAGAGCTGTGGATGTAGCTCAGCAAGCACAGTGCCTGCCTGGTGACTGCTAGTGCCTGAGTTTGATCCATGGTACAAGAAAAATGATTTATATTTTTCAAGCATATATGTGAAGTTTAAAATAAAATGGTATGACTTGGTTTGGTTTCGTTTGGTTTGGTTTGGTTTGGTTTCATTTTTCCCTACACTCAGTTCTTCCAGAGACTTGTTCCTTTGTCTAAAGTATGCTCAAACTTCCCTAATTCAAAGAACATGTCTTATGACCCATAATTAAGAGGACAAAAACTGAACTAAAGCTCACATCTTTACTTACCCTCTATTTTTTAAAGTGTCTTTTGCTAGTTGATAATGTAAACAGTATTCTAAAGGCAACATCTAGTAGTGAGTTCATCTGCTTCCCAAGAATTTAGAAGCACCAGTGATGACAAATAGAATGCGCTGACTCTGAGTATGACAAGTTATGTTTGCATACCGCCTTGTGGATCCAAGAAGACCTTAAGCTATTTACTTCAGCCTGAGTGGCTGAAGTTGTTACCCAAAAGACCATTTCTTGTCATGTTTTCAGTTAACACCACTTGAGAATTTCCAATAAGCAGCTTTAAAAACCATTAAGAATTTTCCCCAACTTCTAAATATATTAAATTTAATTAGAGGCTGAAAATACATTTTAAAAATAAATTAATCCTTTAGCCTTCATTAGAGCCTTCTGAAATTTTTTAAGGATAGATTTGGAAATTGCAGATCATCTTATGTCTATTTACGCATGTAAGTAAAATGTAGAGCTCTTTCTATGTAAGTAAAGCAGACAATTGAAAATCCTCACTCCTATTAACTTTTGGCCCTGGATTCCCAAGCAAGAAGCACTCAAGCAGAGCCCACCCAAGATCTCTCTTCCCACTTTCACCTTGAGAGAGAAATTAGTCTACTAGGATCCAAAGTTGATAAAAGAAAGCAGTCCTGTCTAGTTATACTGAAATCCTGTACAATTCTTCTAACCTACCTGCCCTGAAGCCAGAGCTTCAGATCTATGTCTAGCCAAGTCACACTATCCTGGAGTCAGTTCTGTCCCTATAGCAGCTTGGAGATGGTGGAAGCTGGAGATTGCTTATTCAGACACCCACTCCACATGCAAATCCAAGCCAAGGCTGCCCATCTAGCTTCATACAGAATAAGCTGATCCATCCATTTCCATCTGTCAGGTATCCACATTATTTCTACATTTATTATAAACCTGAGTAGAGGAAATTTGTATTATTTATTAGTCCTTACATAGCAGCACTTTGGTAGATTCCTCAGAAACCCCAAACAAAATAAAGGGAAGAATTTGTGAGTGAAAAGAACAAGTAAGGATTGAAGGTTTTAACTTGATAGAAAAAAAAAATCTGAGATGTTCCAAATGTAATTATAAGGGCCAAAGAATGGAAGGGAGGAGAGATGGGGAGATTAGTCAATAAGATACAGGTCAAAAAGAACAAAAGTCCAACCGTACAACCCTGAATGCACACTAGAACCCCAATTCCAGCCTTATCACCTACCATATTCACCCAGCTCCTCCAGCTCATCAACAATTGCTCCTCCTTAAAGGAAGTTCCTCCTGTTCCCCAGTTTACATGAGCCTGAGCCTGCTATCTATACCTATAGGCTTTTTGTAAGCATATGAGAGCAATTCCTAGACAGAAACTCCTGTTTGTTTTAAAGCATCTTATTCTTTTAAAAATAGAAAGCAGAGTAGCTTCCACTCAGACTTCTAGAAACTCAGGTCATCCTCTGAAGATTTAACCTGGGACTCAGTGTGAATTCATCAGCCTTTTCCCAGCGAGTCCAGGCGTGCAGCTGCCTGCCAGACTCACTAACAATAACAGTGCTGTTAGGCCAAAGTTAGAAGTGCTACCTGGAATACTCACCACACTCCCTAAGGAACTCATCCTTGGCCCAGCAGAGGCCCAGAAGAGTAGGACTAGACCCCAAGCAAGCACACTGTCCTGGGTGTCACCCAAGATGAAGCGTCAGAATCAACAGACTCTGCAGGGCTGCTGCTGGGGACTGAGCTCCCCAGAGAGAGGATACATCTGAGACATAATAATTCAAACACAATACCCTGGTGTTCTTTAAATTATATCTACTGAAATAATAAATGATTAAAAGGAGGACATGTTTGATTTTATTTCCTCAACTTACCATGTCACTTTCTACTATAGACTGTGAGTCCCATTCACATGCTGACCCCAGTGCTGAAGGGAGTGATATTAGGAAAGGAGCCTTTGATGGGTGCTGAGCTCATGAGAATGGGAATTTCACCAAGGAGATGAGCCCCCTTATGAAAAGACCCCAGACAGTCTCCTCTCCCTTCCTACTTGAAAAATACAGAAAATGTTTAAAGAAAATGTATTGCAGCAAAAGACACTTGCCATTCATCCTTGTCAAAGTACTTTCCCTCACTTCTAAGGCATTTATCCCATTATTTTTGCCACTTTATGAAGCACTTTTGGAAGTCTTGTTTTGAGGGCATCTTTATCAGTTTGACTAAAAGTACAGTAAACTTGGCTGCCTTGTCCCATCCACAAGAAAGGCGAGCTCATAAAAATATTAGTGTCTTTGAGGGCTTTGTCTGAACCTGGAACCATGTGACCTGTGACTCTTCCCTAAAGTCAAAATGAATCATGAAAAGGAAATGTTTTGAATTCAATTCAGGACACAGAGGCAGCCACAAAAGCACAATTAAAGACATTCATGGAAAGTCTAGGGATGGAGCTCAGTGCCCCATGCCTGCCTCAGCCAGGTGCAAGGCCCTGAGTTCTATCCCCAGTACAAAAAGAAAAGATACTCATGAAGGAAGACTTCCAGAACTGCTTCAGAGAGTGTCAAGAATTACAGGAAAAGTGTGTTCAAAGTGAGAGCAAGTATTCTGAAAGGAATGACCACGTGTCTTTCACCGTGACATATTTTTTGTAAATATTCACTGTATTTTTTGTCACAGTTCAAATGAACCAGGAACAGACTCTCTCTCCAGAAATGGCATCTGTAGGCCTATAGATCTTAGGCTTCCAGCTTCCTG
Source organism: Petromus typicus (assembly GCA_004026965.1). Taxonomy (NCBI): domain Eukaryota; kingdom Metazoa; phylum Chordata; class Mammalia; order Rodentia; family Petromuridae; genus Petromus; species Petromus typicus. The sequence continues at coordinate 30,392 of PVIR01009183.1, read as the reverse complement.
AACTATCAGAAATAAATTTATGTTATTTATAAGTACTTCCATTGGAAGTATTTTGTTTTAGCAGCCCAAATGGAAAAAAAGACATTTTCTTCATATGAAATAACAATAACCTTAATTTTTTTTTTTTGGTGTGTGTGTGTGTGTGTGTGTGTGTGTGTGTGTGTGTGTGTGTGTGACAGGGTCTCACTTTATAGTTCAGGCTGGTCCTGAGCTCAGCCTCAAACTCACAACAATCCTCCTGCCTCTGCCTCCCGAGTGCTGGGATTACAGGCATGAACCACCAGGCCTGGCACTGTGGGGTATGTGATTCTCCACTCTCAGCATTGTTGTATCTGGTTACTGGGGATCAAACTGGCCCTTGTGCTTGCAAGACAGGTGCCAGAATCACTGAGCTAAATCCCCACCCCACATTAATTAATTTTTATCTAATGCTTAATTAGTTCTAATATCCACTGAGGGTTTAACATAAACTAAACTCTTGACTTAAATGCTTTAAATAGATTATTTCCTTTTATCCTCAAGAGAAATAGTGATGTAAGTTTATTTTATGTCTATTTTCACACAATGGAACTGGGATCATGATAGATCTAGAAACTGCCCAATGCTAAGCAGGGTGATAAAGTGGGAATGGAAGGCTCACATGTGGAGATCATACAGCATGGATCCTGTTGAAGAACAGAGACAATGGTCCCCATTCCAAGAGCTTGTAATCTAACCGGGGAGGAACAAGCCTTAAAGCTGTAAAAGAGAAACTAGAGAACAATACTATTTTATAAGCTAAAAATTCACACATTAAGAAAAATATGATTTTTGAGACAGGGATTTAGCTCAGTGGTTCTGGCACCTGCCTTACAAGGGCAAGTCCTAAGTTCAATCCCTGGTAACCACATACAACAATGCCAGGCATGGACACTCACACCGACCAGCAATCAGTACCACATATCACATTGCAGGCACTATGGCTCACGCCTGTAATCCCAGCACTCGGGAGGCAGAGGCAGGAGGACTGCTGAGTTCAGGAAGTCAGCCTGAACTACAAAGTGAGACCTTGTCTTAAAAAAAAAAAAAAGAGAAAAGTATGATTTTAAAATTGAGGACAACGCTACTGAATAAAGCACTTAAGATATCAAAATTATTGTGATTTGAAGTTACTGTCACTATGCAGGAACTACTAAATAAGTTACAACCATGTTCTTGCTTGAAAAACAGCAGATGTATTTAATTCAGAGATTTGTTCAGATATACTGAATCAGTACAAACTACTTTAAGAAATATATACAAATACTCAGGATACATTTAAAAATAGAATACACAGCAGCAGCAAAAATCAAACCCCAAAGTAAAAGAGCTGCTGAATGAGAAAGACAGCACAAATATAATAGAAATGTTATGCATGTAAATGCAGAAGATATTCCAGAATTTGAAAACTGAGACTGGAAATGTAAAGTTCACTATTTCCTGAAGAAATGAAATGAGGAGATACCAGTTAAACTTACTTAGTGAAAAACTTAAATTTCAAAAATGTTTTCAATGTTTTCTTTTTTTTTTCTTGATTGAGTTAGTTGGTACATTTTAGATACATATTAAATTTCAAAATTTAAAGAAATGATTTTATAAAAACCAAAAAGGAAAAAATACCAAGGGCCTAAGACTGTATCTGAATGTTAGGAAAAGTATGATATCTCTGAAATCTATGAATAAGTGACACTGATTCCATGCCCAAATTAGTTATAGTCATCACTCATGTATAAATAAGTACCTTCCTAAACTATTAAGGTGCATAATATTTATCACCAAAGTATTCTTTCCAGAGAGAACTTTAAAAGGAGGAAAAAGTATAAATAAAGAAATATGACTGAATTAGCTTTAGGGCATTAAAAATTTAGAACAATAATAAAATTTGACAAATAATCATTCAATAAACACTCTTACTTCTGTACCATAAAACAGTATCACCGAGCTGGTCACTAGGATTAAAATCCATTAGAAAGTTTTCCATGTTAAACATCAATCTCAGCATCTGATGGAAATGTTTATATCCCATGCATTTATACACAGTCCGTATTTAACCATTTTCACATACAACAGATTATATTCACATGTCTAAGCTGTTGCTTGATGAAACCCAAACCCCTGCCTAGACATAAGTGTAGCAGTTGATCTGAGTATAATTACAATTTGTAAAGGAAATATGATCTGACATGAAGTGGACCCTAATATATATGTACTTGTTAGGTTACAATAGTCTGCTTAGAAGAACAGGGATAGAAGACTGGGCTGCCTAATGGTCTGGCTGCCTGAACAATAAGAAGGTAAATTTCCAAAGAACGGGGAAGTTGCTACTAAGGCTAACTGACATCATTGCTCCAATAAAACTCAGAGAACACAAAATAAACCAAAGTCAGACTCTGAACCAAGTTTATTGTCATTGTTGTTACCATTGTTACTGTTTTTGTTTTTTTGTTTGGGGTTTGGTTTTGGGTTTTCTTTCAGTCTTTTGAGATAAAGTCTCACTTTGTAGTTTAGGCTGACTCTGAACTCACTATGTAGCTCAGGCTAGCCTCAAACTCACAGCAATCCTCCTTCCTCTGCCTCCCAAGTGCTGGAAATATGCTGGGTTTCATTGTTACTATTTTAACAGGGCAAGATTTAAAGAAAGATGCAGCAGAAATTTTAAACCTGGAAAAAATCTTTCCTTTATAAAAGACAGAGTGTATTCACCTTTTAAATAAATAATAATGGAAAAACTACAATAAAAACTAAGTTTTCTGAAAAATCATCAGTACTGTTAAAGTATATGATACTGATGAAAAATCTGGGTTAAACTGCTCCCTAGCTGTGGGCTTGACCCAGAAAAACAGCTTTCTCATACCCTCTACTCCATAGTTTCTTTGTCTGGCCAACAGGACATAATTCACATTTTCTAGAGGAGAATGTTAGATGTGTTAAGTTGCTCAGAGTGCCTCCATTGTTTCTCTAGAATGTTCTGGTTGTTATCCTCAAACTAGGTAGAAGTGCCTGAAGAAGAGATCATATTCTACATAGAAAGTACTTAAAATATGCTGTAGGGAAGTATCTCAAACTGTCTGCTTGTGCCTTCTTTATTATCTTCAAATTTACTCCTTCAGCATCAGTATACTATAGAGAATCACTGTTAAACTTCCTGGATATTTGAAGTATTCTGAATTTTTCTCCAGTCTGTGCCTGTGTTTCCATGTTGCAGTATCTGAGATAAATGAGTCAAACCAGAAAAGAATGAGGCATCATCCAACACATGGGGACTTTGGCCTGACAGACCCAACGCACTGACCCTAGGGCGGGTGGCTACACAGCTTTCTCCCTTTCTCTCTGTCAAATATGTCCTGTGGGACTTTGAGTGAGGTCATGAACTTCTGTAATCTCAGATTCCTTATATAGGACTCAAGAATGGTGTCACAAGAAGGGGTAGGGCAAGCATTAAATGGAATAACACATACAAATTGCTTAGCAGACTGTGTATTGTTTTGCTTGGCTGCCAGAATAAAATATCACCAAGTGAGTGCCTGGAATCACCAACAGTTCTTTTTTACAGGTCTAGAGGCCTGAAGTCCAAGGTTAAGGTACCAGTAGGTTGGGTCTTCCCTCAGCCTTCTCTCTCGGTTTTTATTTAGCCGAGTTCCCTGTGTCTGGACATGGTCCTCCATCTGTCAGGGCAGCCCTGGTGCCTGACTGCTTTCCTTCCCTCATAAGGACATAGGCCATAATGGACTGGAGCCCGCCCTAACAGCCTTATTCTGACTGAGTCATCTACATAAAGGCCCTGTCCCCAGATTTAATCACATTCTGAGGTACTGATGGATAGATGAGAATCTTGGGACAAGACTCAGTCCAAAATGTTCCCTAGAATGAAAACGAGACTTTGTATTCTTATATTTTATATTTCATTTATTTATTTACTCAATCATTAAAATACACAGGTCAATGACCTTCTACATGCTAAATAATGAACTCTTGTGCTGCAAAAGGCTCCCTTTCAAGCTGGGGAGACAAAGAAACAAACATGGTATAATCTGATGGACCAAGCTTGGCTCCCTGGCTGTGACTATGTGCTTACACAGCAACCCCAGCTGGGCCAGCCAGAGGGACTCGCACTGATGTCACTATTAGGCAAGAAATGCAAAATTATATTGCTGAGGAAAAAGGGAAATCATTTTTCTCAACAATCAGATTGCAAGTTCTCCCTTCCCACTACAATAACCCAAATTAAAAACCAAGACCCAGAGGGACAGAGGAGCACTGAGAGAGGACAGAAATCATCAGCCATGTAAATGAGAGACACTGAGTGCCAAGTAATTGGTGCTCTTCATGCGGTGGACTGGATAGGAGATTTTTGCCTTAGAGGCAGAGCTATGAGACCTAATCCTTAAAACATGACCTTTAAAAAACTTTAGGCAAAGACTGAGCTGTAATTACCATTAAAATAACCAAGTTCCTTTTAAGTTGGATTACCTCTGAAGAGTGTGGAATACAAAAATGTAAAATGAGCACCAGCCTGCACAGAGACCCACACATAGACATACATACTCATACAAAGACACACACATTCATACAAACACACAGACAGCAGGGTTCGTGCCTCAACCCAAGCTACTGGGAGAGCGCCCCTGGCTGGCGTGGGTCCTCACTTCAGTGATTATGGAAATTAAAACTGAGGAGCAGCATGAACTTAGACTAGATAGGGGCAGAAAATGAAAGGACTTCAGCTAGAGGAGGAGGTGAACGGTGAGCTCTGAGGGAAATGATCAGGCTGGTCTGTGAAGAGAGAAGGGCCAGATTCGCAGGACTGCTGAAGTGGGCTGGGGTTTGGTTGATCAGTGTCTCAGTCCTGGTTCTTCAGCTCCAGGAAAAGTCCCCATGGCTTAAAGCAATCTAGTTTTCCAGAGAATGATAGCTCCTTCTTGGGGTGGGGAAGGTCTGAAGTGAAGGTTGTGTCCAAATCTCAGGTGACAAGAGGTTTAATGTAATGGCTGTAGACTTTTGGGCACGCATTCATGAGTGCAAAGCATTGTCTCTGTCTCTTACCTTGACACCTTGCTGTCTTTTCTTGAAGGAGGATGAAATAACTTAGGTAAATTTAGGATTGATGTTCAGAAACGTGGGTCACCATACCTCCTAAAAGACTAAGCACAGCTGAGCAGAAAGCTGACCCAAAGCTTTAAAGTCATAAAGGAGGCAGACACAAAAGGAAGTCAGAGATGCCGAGCTTTATCTTGTATGTAGTACCCACCAGCACTTGTAGACACAATGAAGAGTTATGTTTTGTCTTGTTTTGTTCTGTTTTAGCAAAAACAGCTTTTAAATCTCTAACTCCTTCTGAAGAAAATACGAATCGTGCTTTGAACAGGCAACAAGTTAAGGTCCTGGAGTTTGTATGTCTTCTGGTCCTCAGTGACGATCCCAGCAGTCTTATTTTCTCATCTACTTTGTTTTTGGGGAGCCTTGGTGAAGGAATCCTGGCTTTGATCTGACTTTTGAAGTTGGTAAGATTGCTCAGGAGGGTGAATGGGGAGAATATATAACACATACTTAAAGGCAAAAGGTACTGAGTTAAGGCGCTGGAGTGTGACCTGCCCTTTGTCCCACAATGGCCTCTGTCCACAAAGAAGGCTATCTTCCAGACCACGCAGGAATAATGAAAAAGCCACTGGAATTAAATAGTCCAGACTTAAACACTGATCACTTACGATGGACGATATATAATTATGATGAATTTCACTGGAGATTAGCATGTATTAAATGCATATGTGGGCTCAAATAAGCTCATTTGATTTTTTAACTTGTTTCTTATGATATTTTAAGGGCTTCCTCTAAGGTTACAAAAGCTGCCTGGGCCAGGGAGACTACACTGCCCAGGGCAGCTGAGATTTCTGCCTTCTTTATGGTCCTGGTTACATAACATCCTGAATGATACTTTGCTTTTTCTGACAAACTGATGCCTTATATGCTACATATTGAACAATTACAAAGTGCCGAAAAGCAGAAAAGGGCTCCCTATCTCTGTCTCCCAGGACCATCAGAGTGGCTTCCAATGACCTAACGATTAGTAAATAATAGACCAAACCAAAGAGCAACACAGGTAGCAGAGAGACATCACAGAGAGCAGTCAGAATGGCCATTCAAACCAAGTCCCCATGTGGTCATTCCGGACACACAGAGAATGCAAGTGTGGAAGGCACCAGCCTATGGGGGCAACAAACTCAGAAAACGACGTCTGTGAATAGCATTTAACGTCTTAATCAGATAAAATGAGCAACAAAGATTCTCTGACACATGTTTGATGATATACATAATTGTCACTGAGCTGCATGCTAATTAGGCATCAGTCCTAAGTTGTTCCTCTAAATGACTGTGATTGGAATGACATTCTTACAGCACACCCCAGCATTTCAGAGCAAGAAGCAAAGGAGGCAAAGCCACCCAGGCAGAGTGGGAGCTCCTCAGAAGCTCCCACAGTGATCAGGGGACTAGATTCTCTTTGAGAAGTGACCTCACCGGTAGGATGTCTTTCAAAAAGATGTAGGACCCAAGTTTTGAGAGCTACGGGCCACAAGGTGCCTTCCCTATGCCACTTACAGACTCCCTGCTGGAGTTGCCGGGTGTCATTGTTTCACTCTAACCCCACATCTTTTCTGTTAGGTAGAGTAGCCCCCGTTTTTGCTCCTCAGCCAGGTAACAGTGGGCAGCAATGGGTCTCTTGCCACTGAAGGGGAAAGGTGCAGACTGGGCCCTGTCCCAGCACACTGCTCCTGGCAGCCAGGGCCCAAGGCCTGGGAAGTCCAGAAATGCACACTGAGAAACCAGCGTCATTCTCACCATCCAGTACATTTAGAATCCTCTCCAAGGCTGCACAGACGGACCCCCTCAGCACATGAAGATTTCTCCTGGAACACTGAATGCACACAAAGGAGCAAGGACTAGCACTGTCTTGCCAAGGATCATGGCAAGATTCACAGGATGACTTAGGACAGAGCTCAGTGGGAACTTCCTCTTATGCTCCCAGAACAGCTGCCGTGTACTTAGATCTCTGAGTTTTGCTGACTTTGAGGTTAGGCAAATACTAGATTTCATTTGATTCTCATAACAAATAGGATAGTGAGGTTTAATGAAATCCCTCTGTTGAACAAAAGAGAATTCAGGACCAAAGACAATCACTTTGCTGGCAGATAAATGGCTACAGTTTAAAGGTAAACTTGATTTGTTTAATATAAATCAGGTATGATAGAAAATGTTGTGAATATCTAAATGTCTTTAAAATTTTTATTACAATAAAGGATGTGTTGTCATTAATTGCAAACCTCCCCCTCCCACTTCAAACACATTTACTGTTCTTATCTCTTTCTGAAGCATTTCCAAAAGTCCTCTTTTATGAGTGCCTTCAGTTTCACTGTGCCAGCTTCAGTGTCTTGAATCATTTCAAAACACTGAACTTTCATGGTCATTTTGACTTTGGAGAAGAGCCAAGAGTTGCACAGTGCCAGACATAATAGATGAGAACACGCCACTTTGACAGAAGTTGCCCTAAATACTTTGCATTGATATAGGACACTGAGACAGCCTCCACAGTGCAACTAAAGATGGTATTTTATTTTCACCATCATCTCTACAACTGTCCTAGAAAATGCTTAAGCAGATGAAATTAGATAAACCTCATGTATTTATGTGCAAGTGTATTTATATGTGTGTGTGCATGTGTGGAAATATGGATATGTTTGAGTACATGTATGACTATGCATGCACACAGGCACACAAAATGTTCTTACATGAGAAAAAATAGATTTCCAAAAAGGGAGAAATCATTACAGATCTATTTTAAAGGTTATCATAGGAGACTGAGTTAGAAAGATGACAAGTGCAAACCAGCCTGCCCACTTAGCAAGACTCTGCCTCAAAAATAATCGAAGAGCTGGGGATGCAGCTCACTATAAATCCTAGGACTGAAGAAAGGAAGTGGGATGGAGCTCAGTGATAGAGGACTGGGCTCAAATGCACAAGGCCCTGGTCCGATCCCCAGCACTGCTCAAAAAAAAGATTAATTTAAACTGGAAAGGAAAAGAGTGAAATAAAGTACATTGTCTCAAAAAGAGTTTGGTCAGGATGTCACCTTTCTCTAAAAGTATGTGGAAGAGCAACAGACACAGGCAGGAAAACTATGAACAGAAGCTACTCTTGTGAGGCAAAAACATTATATTCTGAATCCGGCCTCCGTGGACAAACATCCTAAGATACCTTAACCACGGGTAGCTGCACACTAGAGGGGAAGAACCCTGGGGTCCTCTACAGCTCAGGCCAAATCCAGATCTGGATCCTTGACTGACCAATAGAATAATGTCTGAGAGCGAGGGCTCTCAGAAATTTAAATAATAATACTTACAATAATTTCTACTCTATCCCCACTTTTAACCATATTTATAGGTTGGTAAGACAGCACTGAATATCAATTGGGCTGACTATATCACAAAGGTTACTACTTTACGTATGACTTCTGTTAATATGAGGAAAAGAACTTCTTTGAGGCACTGATATATTTCCCTCAAGAAAGCTTATTCAGGACTTTTGAGAGAGAATATTGATCAACACACTGAATATTTTAAAACACCCACTTTGCTTCATGTGCATGAACAGAGACATACATACATACACACACATGAAGAGAGATTAAGACTTCTAAATTACATTAAACTCTTTATATTCATCAAAAAGAAACATAACTACTAGAAAGCAAGGATAATGTTCTCTAAATTTTCAAATCTGAGTTTCATGAAGGGTACTATAAAATATACTATATTACACAAAGAATGAAATTTCAGAAATGACAGAATGAAGTAATTCTCTGGAATTGAAGAATGAAGACAAGCACAAATCTAAAATAAATTTAATGTCTTGAAATGGGAAAATTATAGTGCCAGTGACAAAAACAGGCACAGTGCAATGAGTCCCTGTGAAAATGACAATGAGTCACACAAGAATAGTGGTATGAAACGTTCAGTCCAGTGCTGATGATTCAGAAATAAAATTCAGTGAGAAGTCAGAGCCCCAGACTGGTTCTAAAACCACCTACTCAGAGCTGCTGGGCGATATTAGTTCGGAGACAGTCTGTCATGGTTATATCACGGTTAGAAGGGATAGTACCCAGTTCAAAAGGGTACAGAGGTAATGTGGTCATGAAGCAGATGAAGCCATTGATGAGATCATACACTGATAGCATTGTTGGGTGGTGTGATGGTAACTGAAAGTTGAAGCTAACTGAGAGAAGTGGGTCATGGAGTTATGACTTGGAAGGCTATTTCTTCAACCCCTCTGTCTATAACCCCTTTGTGGCTCTCCTTCTATGCTTCCTGGTTGCCATGAGGTGGGCAGTTTTCCTCCATGACACCCTTCTGCCATGCTGTTTCTGCCTTACGATAGGCCTAGAGCAATGGAAACAACTGACCGCACACTGAGACTTCTGAAAGCATGAACCAAAGTAAATCTTTCACGCTGTAATTTATTTTTTTCAGATACTTTCTCACAGTGACAGAAAGCTCTGCAAAGGAGAAAGAGGACTAAGGAGGTAACAAAAAGTGCTACATGAACACAACTAGGAAGGATGAAGCACTGTGCACATGTAGCATCAAGAGCATAAAGGGTTGAAAACAAACTCTGTGCTCCAGATTGCGATGGGCCTTGTCAGTTACTCTTTAAGTAAAGGGGACCCAGCACCAGGACTGTCATGAGGCTTAAAAGAGTCAAGAAATATATGAAGCTCTTGGCAAAGCATCCAGCACCAGCTGGGTTCTCTGTCTATGTCCTACCAATGGCAACATCAGAGTTGCAGAAGGTAACCATCCTAACATCCGAGGTTTCCATCAGATATATCCTCCTGATTTCCCAACACCTGTATTGGTCTCATCCCTGCATTTCATTACTTTCTTGGGCTCTTCCTTCTGGAATTTTATCTCATTCATTTCATTTTAACTTTCCTCACTCATAATTAATTGTTGCTACTCCCTTATTTCTTTTTACCTTCACTGTATGTATACAAAATAATTTCAAGATGTTTTGTACTTTATTCATTCTTCAAGCCTGAATAAGCTTTATGCTGTGGCTTATGTCTAGATTCGCCTACCATGTTGGACTCACAGGAGACTAGAACTTAACTTCAGGGGTAATAGTTACGTCCCCTTTCCCTGTTCCATACATCAGTTGAAAAAACATCTCGTAGACAGGCAAGAAGGAAATGGTCATGAGATAGGGGAGTACTCAGTGGTTGATTAGTAGTTTCATGTATTTCAGAACACCTTCTATCCATATTCGAAAAATATCATGTGTCTAAGAAAACCCCAGCTGTAACCTTCATTTTATTTTTTGCTGACTGCATACAATGGCACTGAGAGCTCTTTTTCAGACTGTGTTTATGATGAAAGAACAAAAGGAGAAACAAGCATATGAAGAAGGAAATGGAAACCAAGGGTGATAAATAAAAGTGTCCTACGAAGTGACTGTGGGTGTTGCTAGATCATGTGCCACTGTATGGCTGTGTGACATGCTCACCTCAACTTCTGCAAACAGCCGACTTCTAGCCCCTAGACATTAACAAGTTGTCCATGGAAGAAGTACATTACATATGCATAAAATAAGGACACTGGAGATGATAACTGTGAGACTAAGAAAGTCCTGGACCTGATTCTGTGAGATTTCCCAGTCTGGCTCCACCTCTGAGAATATGGAGGGTCCCCTTCCAGCAAGACCATGATCCTGGAGCTGGTGGAACCCAGCAGGGAGTGTAATACTCTTGATTTCTCTACAACCTATTTATGCTTCAAGTCACTTGAGTGACCCTTGTGCAATTATGACCTTCAGAAGGGCACCTGATCCTAAAGTTTAACTACTCCCAGATGAACAACACAGACTATGAGTCATAGCACACCCATCCCCAAGCTCTCCAAACTGCTGAGGCTGCCAGACACTGTAAAAAGCCCTCAAAGCTCCCAAGGTAGATAGCCCTAGTCACTGCTCCCATGCAAGCCCTCTGACTTTTACAACTATTCCCCTGCTATACAACCTCCCACTCACCCTACTGGCCAGCTAAGATTCTGGAGAAAAACAGGTATTTGTTCATAAAGTTTCCACTCCTCCCGTGGTGACTTACAGTGGAGCACAGAGCCCGCTGCCAGCTGCTGAGAGACAGCTCCCTGAGCCAGCCGTGCCGAGGCCTATTTTCCAACTGTCTGTCAGAGTGACTGATCATAGTCCCCTGCTCTCTTCTCCACCTCATTTTCAAGTGGCTTTTTTTCTGTAATTCATAAATCCTTACTTTCATGTGAGGCTTCTAGATGATACTTTGTCAAATGCCTTTTGAAAGCCTCTGTGGAAAATATAACCCATGTCCCAGACTTCTTTCTCTTCGCTCTTTCTTCAGTAATGGGATCAATTTTTTTCAAAGAAGACGCAGAGCAGGGGACAGCTCCTGGACAGACTGCCTTCCACTGAGCTTCTCATTGCACTGAATGTAAATTCTTTGTCTTCATCATGTGCTTTGATGAAAGGAGGAACTAAACCTGAATTCTCCTTTTGGCAAAAACCTCTAATTCCTCAGAACATAGTGAGGGATATTCTCAAAAATAAGTCTATACTCCACAGTGTCAAGAATCACATATCAACTCTACATAATTAGAATAACTATATATTGAGAAAACAATGAGGTAACTGTTAAAGCTTAGATATAAAATGTCCCCAAAGTCACATATGTGGAAGGTGATTAGACCATGGGGACACCATACTCATTAGTGGTTGAGTGTGCAGTTAGGAGGCAGGGCCTGGTGGGAGGTGGGTCCCTGGGACTATGACTTAGAGGAGTGCACCATTGTGTTCACTTGTTCCTTTCTTCTCTCTCTCTCTCTCTCTCTCTCTCTCTCTCTCTCTCTCTCTCCCCTCCTGGCTACAAATGTGTTTCCCTACCATGTTGTTCCTGCCTTGGAAACAGCCAACCATGGATTAAGTTCTTTAAAACTGTGAGCCAAAATATGTGTCTATCCATTAAGGTGCACAAATTGGGTATTTTGTCCAAGCAAGAGGAAAGTGACTCAAGTCCCCCACCGCAAGGCCTCTTCCTATGAAACCAGAGGCTTGTCTCCCAAGGACACAAGTATGGACCTTTCAGAGCTTCCCAGAGTCACAAGTAATAGTCACAGGTGGATTTAAAAAGAAGGCATAGCCTCGGGGTCCACTTGGCTCAGAAATCCTAGAATCCCAGGGCTATCAACCACTATTGCCTGATCGTGGCATCGCTTACCTGTTAACTATTAGCAGAACAAACTCAGTGAGTGTCATACTAGCACAGAGCCAGTGCTAAAGTCCAGAGACAGGAGGATTATGCTCCGGAGAAGCTCAGATGTTGGCACCAGAGGAGGTCATAGAGAGGGGAGACTTAACACAGGAGGTTAGTGGGAACAGCCCCTGAGGACCAGGCATGGAAATGCTGTCTACTTACTGCTGACAACTCACATGAGCAGAAAGATCACGCATGCTGCCTCAGATGGTTACTCTAGTGCCCACTTGTTCTCTTTTGCTACCATTTCAAAGTATGATCAAGCTTTTCCCAGACTTTATTTGCATATGAGAAGGCATTTGTATCCCCCAGCTGTTCTAGTTACTTTTTCAAGGCTGGGACCATATACCTCACACCCGCAGTTTGTAGAGGTTTCATGCCATCCTTGGCTGGCTCCAAGCAGGGCAGCATGGCAGAGGGGCATTGCTGAGAAAAGTCTGAGTCACGGCAGGAAGAGGGCAGCATCCTTACTCCTTTTTTCCCTTTCGATTCTATGTTGGTGACAAGCCTATTGGTCAGTTATGTCCATACCCAAGATGAGTTTTTCATCTTCAGTAAATGCATCATCTATACTCAGAACTGTGGTAAGCCAATCAGTGGGCTAATCCAGCCTCACATACCCATGACCCAGTCACCTCCCATAAGCCCCAGCTATGAGTGCATGAGACTTTACAGGGACCTTGAGATACAAGTTATAACAGACACTGTATAGGACCTTTATCCTTAATTATTTCTACATTGGCACCTGTAAGCATGATGGAAGAATCTGACTCTACGTTTCACAAAAGAAGAAACGACTTCAAATTTAATTCAAATGGCTGAACCTTTTAAAAAATAAAAGTAGCTAAACTCACCTCCAGATGAAGAAACTTAAGAGAAATCTTTTTTTACTGTTCTTTAAAAATAACCTCTAATGCATTCTTCATACGAACTGAATAAGAACACAGGACAATAGCACAGTGATTTGGGGACCAGTTTCCCTTAAATACCTTTCCCATAAGATACTGAACCCTTTTGGTATTTGGAAGCTTCAGGACTCTGTCTTCTGGAAAAGCTGCATAAATTGAAGAGTCCTTACAATAAAGTTGAGTCTAATCTCTCCCAGAGTGCGGATCTCAGTGGCTCGAGGGTCTGACTGATTGGGTCTTCTCAGCAAGATCTCGCATCACAATGATGACCATTCAAAGCGCCACTGCTCGAGGCTGTCTGCATTGCCTTTATTAAACCCTTTTGTCAGAGCCTTATAATTTAGCTGCAAAAATCAGTGTGAGCTAAACCTCAAGCTGCAAGCTGAGAACTTTTTTTTTAAAGTCATTTAAACTGCATTTTCAGGCATTGGGGGATTTAAAACGTTGGGGGCTGGCAAGAGTAGAAAATAATACTTCATCCCTTGTCTAAATTTTCTGCTCAACCCTAATATCCAGTAGAAAAAGTTTATATTTTTCCAAACTTTTTGAAGGATACTTTCTACAGGTCCAAGGATTTTGCTCAGTGGTTCTGGCACCAGCCTCACAAGCACAAGGTCACAAGTTCCATCCCTGGTACAAAAAAAAAAAAGAATACTTTCTATGAAAAAAAAATTTTCCTTCTAAAATTCTGGCTTCTGGCTCCCCTTTTCTGTCTGTCTATCTCTCTTTCTCTCTCTCTCCCTCTTTCTCTCTCTCTATATATATCTCTGATAAATTAGTTATTTAGAATATATGTACAAATAGAAATGAATCAACTTCTTCAAAATAATTGATCTTGTGTCTAACTTAGGGAACTTTTAAGGACCAGAAAATAAATTCTCAATTGGTGTTTCCCAACTGCAGCCCATGGATATCCATTCCAGAGCCCTGAGTCCTGTCCTCAGCTCTGGAATGGACCCACAGAGGGGAGTCAGATTTGAACAGTAGCCCCGAGAATCCTCATATTCACTCACATTTGCACCCAGAAGTATGTTGGCCTCAGGTGCAGCAGAGAATCTCAGTGCAGCTAAGCACATATGCTGCATCCAAAAAATGAAGAGAATTTCATGAAGTATATGAAGACTAAATCAAAAACCCAAAATTGAGGCCAGGGATTTAGCTCAGTGTTTCTAACACTTGTCTCACAAGTGCAAGATCTCAAGTTTGATGTCCCGCACACACTCAAAAATTACAAAAAAAAAAAATTACAAAAAAAAATGATGAATTCCAAGAACATTTGTCTGTTGGCTTTTCTGCTTGGCTCATGCAACAGAGACTCCTAATGCCTTTACCTCATTTTAACTACGAAGAAAAAATAACCTAAGGCACAGGGAGATGATATGTAAATATTTGGTTTTTAAGATGCAAAATATAAGGAGAATTGATTAGCAAATGACTAAATGGGGCATAAATGATGCTGACAGTAAACAGGGAACAGGAGACTGCCCAGGTCTGGGACTGGTGGGAGGCCGGAGTGTCCCGTCCAAAAGGCACTCCCAAGCAAGGACCCTGGACAGCTCTTAGGACAATGTGTTTTCAGCTCAGATCACAGCAGCACTTTCAAGCTTGACAGAGAAAAAATTCTAACTTATTAAGAGCCAGATTTATGGCAAAAACTTGGTGTGGTGGGCAGGCAACCTCCACAGGAGAAACTTTTACATCCCTAGTGGATGAATAAAACAAAGAAAAGAAGAAATTAAAAACTGAGACAAAATTGAAGTCTAAGATAAGGAGTGCCTGCAGAGGAAATAAATTGAACTTCGTATTTTATTTATCCTACTTTTTACTTGTACCTCAATGTCCATCAGAATCTCGGATTCTTCTCATTATACATGAGCTCATAACTTTCAGCTTTGCACAATGGGACCCTCCATACGGTTTTGTTTATAAGCCTATTGATACTTTCTACCATACTTATTAACCCATATTAACTAAACAAATAATGCATTTGTTGAGACATTTTCATATGTGGATCTAATATACTTTCATTATATCCACCCTCCCTACAACCCTCTTTCCTTCCTACCATCCTCCTGTAACCCCTCCCTCAATTCTTTTCCTTTTTCCTAATAGCTCTTCTTTTATTCTTGAAACACTTTTACTTAAATTCCACATAAGTGGAAATATATGACACTTGTGTCTCTCAGTCTGCCTTATTTTATTTAACATAGTGATTACTGATTCCATCTACTTTCCTGTAAATGACATAACTTTTTTTTCCTTTTTTGAGACAGGGTCTCGCTTTATAGTTCAGGCTGGCCCTGAGTTCAGCCTCGAACTCACAGCAATCCTCTTGCCTCTGCCTTTCAAGTGCTAGGATTGCAAGCCTGAGTCACCATACCTGGCACTGAGGTTCTGATTGCAGGTGGTCCTGAGTCTCCATGCCCAGCATTGTTGCATGTGGTTACTGGGGATTAAATCCATGCCCTTGAACTTGCAAATCAGGTGCTGGAACCACTGAGCTAAATCCCGAGCCTGACATGATATTTTTATGGGTGAATAGTACTCCATTGTACATATATCACATTTCTAAGCATCCACCTTTCCAAACATTCAAAGATAAAACACTGGCATTCATTTTGCCTTCACTCACATATTTTCTGCTGTCTGACCATCAAACCTGTTACCTATTGCAAAAGAGCTTTGTACTTGCAACATGTCTTTGATTTGTCACTTCTCTTCACTACCACTACAGGAGCCTCTGTCATCTTCTATCCCACATAAGTAGTGTTCTTAATCACTTCCAATTCCCTCTCCAAAGCTACTCAGTAACTTTTCTAAAGGACCTCTCTCATCAAACTGGTCCTCACCTAATCACTAACTACCATCAGCCCAATATTGTTATCACTAGTGTGAATTTGTAGTAATAGGGGAAGGGAATGTAACTAGAACTTTTGCATTAAGTTCTAGTCTCCTGTGAGTTCAAGGCACACAGCGAAATAATTAATAATTAGGCAAAAATGAGACTTAGAGAAAAATGAACTTGGGTCTGATCCATGATACTCTGGGCAGCAAGGACTTGGACCCCAGCCTGCCACACCTTTTATTATCTACATTTTAAAATACCCAGAAAGGCGGGGGCACACCAACAATAGTCCTAGAGAAGTTAGGTAGATGAGGATCGTTGGGGAGAGGCAGATGTCAGCAATAGTCCTTGAGAAGGGGGAGATCCAGTGCAGTTCTGCCCTGAAGCATCACAGCATGAGGGACCATTGAGTCCCTGTTGTTACCAGAGATGAAGACAAGAGTCAAGTCCAAAGTCCTTTGCAGGCAGGAAGTCCTGGTCAATTTTGACCTTGCAATTCCCAAACAGGGTGGTTCCCAACATGAATTATCTAGTTTAACTTCTAAAGAATTCACCAAAATGTCTCTGTAACCCAAATAACCCAAGGCCAGCAAATCCCAAGGAGTCCTGATGTGCTGGACATCCATGGGCTGTGATCTGCAGCCCAGCCTCAGTTCTTCTCTGTGCCAAAATAACAGCCACCTGCACCTCCTTTCCCTCAGGTAGGTCTTTTTTCTGTGATTGGACATCCATTGTAGGAAACTCCTCTCTCCCTGTGCCTTCTAAATTTCTCACTTTCCTTTTCTGATTTCACATTGGTGAGGTCCCCGTCCTAGCTTCTGTCTATCTTCCTCCTCCAAGACCTTAATCTCTCAGCTCAACTCACTGCTCTAGTTCTTCCCTACGCTGAACCAGGCCCACTATTCCCGTATTCTTTTCCTATAATCTACTCCTTTTGTGTAGGACTCCTTCATCTCAATCTCATATATTGTGGACCCCTTATAAATGATGTGATAATTTGGATGATTTTTAAATGAGAAGTGTTTATAATTCAGCACATACTGTGTCTTAAACAAGGAGAAAGATATTTTGAGATGTTTCCATGAAGATTTCTGCTTTCATGTGGCTACCCAGGGAAAATGGGAATGAACAGGTCTCCAGTGGGGATTGATATCCCCTGCATTAGGTCATTCTTTGAGTAGAAAGGTGGTTATTCCTCTGTCTTTAAAAAACACTTTCTGCTAGATATTTTAGCAGATGCCTATAATCCCAACACTCTGGAAGGCTTAGGCAAGTTAGAAGCCAGCCTAGGTAATTTAATGACTTAGCAAGGCGCCATCTCAAAATAAAAAATCTCTGTGAATGTAGTTCAGTGCAAAGGCAATTTTAATTCCCAGTACTAAAAACACAAAAAAAGTTCAAGATGTATAATGTTTTAGTATAAACCCTCAGTGCTGAATGTGATCACTACGTATATATAAAGGCATTAATAAAATCAGTTATTTAAAAAAAAAACCTGTCCTCACTTGACTCGTTGTTGAATCCCCACCCATTTCTTCATTCCCCTCTCAGCAATAACCCTCAGACAACATGTCTCCTTCAGGTGCCTCTATTCATTCTCTTCTCAGTCCTCTTTAACCTCTTCCCACAAAGACTGGATTCAAGTCTCTGCTCTTTGTGATCTCCTTGGTGAGACTAATCCTGACAACCTGCTTTAAATTGAAACTTAGGGGACCAGGGACTTAGCTCAGTGGTTCTGGCACCTGCCTTCCAAGTGCAAGGGTCTGAGATTGATCCCTGGTAACCACAGATAACAACACCAGTGTGGATACTCACACCACCAGCAATCAGTACCTCACACCACAGTGCTGGGAGTAGTGGCTCACACTTGTAATCTCAGCACTCAGGAGGTAGAAGCAGGAGAATTACTACAAGCACAAGGCTGAGCTCAGGACCAGCCTAAACTACAGAGAAATATCCTGTCTCAAAAAAAAAAAAATTTGAACATGAGGATCACAACAACCCTTTCTTGTATCCCAGGGCTCAACTGTATTTTTTCCATGTAGTATTTATTGCCCTCTAATAAACTATACATTTTTTCTACAGGCTTAATTTCATTCATTCATTCCCTAGTTTCTCAGCAGTGCCTGACCAATAATTAGATTATTTAGGATAATAAAAGCGTAGCTAAGGAACTAATTGGATATTCTTCATCAATCCTCTCTAATCCAGCTGCCAAACATCACTATCAAAACCCATCTTATCATGAACACAGCACTTACTAAGAGAGTTGAAAAGGAAGTGGGAAGCATTGTGAATTAGTCTGGAAAAATCCTAAACTCTCCTGGGAGAGCTCAAATTATCGAATAATTCTAGCTAATGTATCTGAACAGCAAGATCTAAAACATGTATGATTTTCACACGAAATGGAAATGTAGTTTACAGATTAACTGCCCTCTAATGCAACAAACACAATCCCCAAAAAAATTCTTCATCTACGATGGAAAAGGAGTGCTAGTCACCAGAAAGAGTTATTACTTAGGAGACTTACTTAATACACTGAGAAAATCAAGCCACACTTTCAGGCAAGGAATAAGAAGTCAAGACAAAAGTCCCTGCCCCTTTAAAGACTCAGTACTTCCCTCTACTTTAATGCCATCTTTCAAAGCTTTTTCAGACAGACCTGGAGTGGGCTAGTACAAAATATTTGTTTGTTCTCTCAGTCATGTAGTCAACATCAAAGTGATGAAGACTTAGAAATAAGCAAGATAACAACCTGGCCCTTAAGAGTCCCACCATCTGACCTGAGACTTATCCAGTATTGCCCCATTTGGCCATTTTAACCTAGCTACTCTGAAGAGGAGTTCCAAAGTTAATTGTTTATTGAATAAACAACAATGAAATAGCAAAACATCAGGAGCCTGATAGCATCTTTCCATGATTATAAACAGCTATCTTTGCATCTTCTGTTCCCGTCCCTAGTCTTAATCTTATTATCCTTTATATCATTTACTATTATTATTACTATCTTTTGCAGAGCTGGAAGACATATCGGAAGCACCTTGCTTCTACTAAAATCCAGTCTGCTTCTACAGCTCACTTCTACAGCAGAGGAAATAATAAGAAAAGATTAGATAATAAGAAGATAACATATCTATAAGACAAAGTGTACTCATGTGTGTTACAGGGATTAAAAGATCTTTACAATAGTTCTGGACTAGAGAATCTATAATAGGTCTGCTTCATGTCTTTTTCCAGGTAAATCAGAAAATAGATCCTACTGACCCCACTTTCTAAGGCCCAGGGGACCCCAAATATGCAGGTACAATGAGTCATCAAAACAAGGACTGATGGGCCAGGGATTTTGCTCAGTGGTTCAGTGCCTGTCTTGCAAGCACAAGGTCCCAAGTTTGATCCCCAGTAACCACATACAACAATCCTGAGCATGGTGACTCACTCCTGTAATCTCAGTACTTGCAAGGCAGAGACAGGAGGATTGCTGAGGTTGAGGCTCACCTGGGCTACTTAGTAAGCTCAGGGTCAGCCTGAACTACAAAGTGATCCACTGTCTCAAATAAAATAAAAATGGGGACTGATGAGTGGACAGTGGTCCAGAATATGCTCTAAGAATAGAATTTCCTCATTATGGATTTCACAAAAAAACTCTTACTAGAACAATTATTTTAAGAGTACAACTTTACTTCTTTTATCCATGCCCCAAAGTACTTTCTGTTTTCTGCCAAGTCCTGACATTCTAGAGGTACTTGTTTTACTCTGTATTATGAAAACAATAGTTATGCAGCTCTTCAGACTAAATGCCACACCTTAGAGCATTTGTCCACTTCTTCCTTTCCAGCTGAGACATACTAATTAAACCAGAGAGCAAACATGCTAGAAAATATCTCATTGCTGCACAAGTCTCCCACTGACATGTCCTTTCTGTACTATAATCATAAATCACAATAATTTATGATACCTGTATGTAAATATTCCACAGACAAAATGTGAAAGTGGCAAGAAAAGGAAAATACATCCCAGGGGGTCAACATTTAACCAGAGAGACAGAGATGACAGAACACTGTCTAGCTGTGTGCCCTGACATCCCCTCTGGGGATCCCCTCTGCCACTGAGGACAGCACTCAAATTTGGTCTTGAGCTGTGTTTTCCCAATCATTTCTATTTGTATAGAAGAAGAAACAGTTTCTAGTCTCTTTGTCATTATTAGTTTGCTCGACTCTTAGTCTTATTCCTTCTTTATCTCCCTTCCTTCTCTACTATTATAGGATGGTTAACACAGTTTCTAGTTGTTCTGTTGCTGTTGGTCTATTATGCTTTATTTTTATTCCTTCAGTCTCTCTTCTCCAGCTCTACCAATGTCCCAGGGTTTGTGTGATCTTTCTTTGTCTTCTAACCCTATTTCTAATGTTTCTCTTTCCTTTTATCTCTCTACCCTTCAAGCCCTCTAAGTCTTATTCCCAAAGGGTGATACTGTTATTTTGAAGGGCTTTATATTTTAAATATATTTCTGGTGGATTTTAAATTTTGACATCTGATCACAGTTCTATCTCATAAGGTTAAGGTGTCAGAATAATACTTGTCATAGTTTGTCATTTCCTGTACTGTATTTGATACTGTTATGATACTGATTTTATTAATTTAGCCCAAGTAATATGATTGTTCTGTCAAAATATTTTTCATGATAAGCTAGAATTGACTTTGCTTCAGAGCCATTACGGACTCAAGGAGGATGACCTAGGAAGTAACCATTCCCTAAGCCTTCTAAGTTTTAACGAGAAAGATATCATTATTACCACTGTTCAGGCAGTAACCCAGGAATTAAACCAAAAACATCAACATAATAAAAATTGAAATGAGAAAACATTTAAATAAAACTCAAACCAATATTTCCTGAAATCTAGGGAACAATGTGAAGGAACAACCCAAAAACCAACCACCTGGACTCTCTGAGCTGGCAACAAAAGAGCTTGTAAAAATGAAATCAAAAATCACTTATCAGACAAAAGCAGAGATAGTCTCCATAGTGAAAGGTATGATTAATAACACTAAAGAAGAAGTGCCGGGCGTGGTGGCTCACGCCTGTAATCCCAGCACTCAGAAGGCAGAGGCAGGAGGATTGCTGTGGTGTGAGTTGGAGGCTGAGCTCAGGGCCAGCCTGAATCACAAAGCGAGACCTTGTCTCAAAAAAAAAAAAAAAAAATAATAATAATAATAATAATAACATTAAAGAAGAGATCAGGAACATGATGGAGTATAAATTTACAAAAGTAATGAAATTCATTAAACACCTTCAAAGAGATTTTCAGATTAATGACTCCATTGAAAGTTTACACCATAGAAAGACTGAATGTTAGGACAGAATATTAGACATAGAAGACAGGATTGCAGTCAGTGACCAAGAAATGAAATATATTTTGATTGCAAGAGACCATGAGAAATCAATCCAGCAGTACTAGATGATGCAAAAACAAATAGCATAAGAGTGATTGGAGTCAATGAAGAAATAGGAGATGGTGCAAACCACATTAAAAAAAAACTGTTCAGAGAAATAATGACAGAAAATAGGAGAAAGTTGAAAAGAATTTGACATACAGATAAGTGAGGTATAATGGACTCCAGATGGCTGTGGTTTAAAAAAAAAAAAAAAATCCACACTTAAGCATATAACAATCAAGATTCCAGAAACCCAACACAAGAAAAAAATATCAAAAGCAGTTAGACAAAAGAAGCAAATCATGTACAATAGAAAATCTGCCAGAATCACACCAGACTTTTCAACATAAACACTCAAGTCGAGGAGAACCTGGAGAGAATTATTTCAAGCCCTAAAAGAAAACAACCTCCAACCTAGATTGATGTATCTTGCAAAACTATGTTTCAAAATCAGTGGGGAAATGATACTTCCATGACAAAAAAAGCACCTCAGAAATTTCACAGATATGAAATCAGCACTCCAAAATATTCTAAATAATATCTTACATAAAGACAATGAGGGTCACAACTGCATGAAGGCTACAGAGTAAGTCATTAGAAAAGACAAAGAAAACTAAATGGAAAGAGGAAAAAACAATGAATGAAAGAGCCAACAACAGGAAAATATCATGACTGGGTTAAATCAGTACATATCACTTATAACAATTAATGTTAATGGATTTAATGCACTAATTAAAAGAAATGGATTCACAGAATAGATTAAAAAGTAAGATCCAACCATATGCTATATACAAGAAACACACTTAATTCAAAAAAAAAAATTGATAGACTGAAATGAAAAGGATGGAGAACAATTCTCCATGCAACTGGAAACAGCAAAAAACCTGGAGTGGCTATCTTATTTTGAGAGAAATAAAGAAAGTCACTATGTTTTTGTAAAAGGAACAATCCAAGAAGAAGGGATGACATTCATCAGTACTTATACACCAAATGCTAGTGCACCCAACTATATAAAATAAATATTAATGGATGTGAAAAGCCAAATAAGCACAAATACAGTAGTAGTTGGAACTCTCAAAACCCCACTATCACAAATAGGCAAATCAGCTACACAAAAAAATCAACAATATGGGGCCAGGGACTTAGCTCACTGGTTCCGGCGCCTGTCTTGCAAGTGCAAGGACCCAGGTTTGATCCCCGGTAACCACATACAATACTGGGAGTGGAGACTCATGCCCAGCAGCAACCAGTACCACATACCACAGTGCCAGGCGTGGTGGCTCACGCCTGTAATCCCAGCACTCAGGAGGCAGAGGCAGGAGGGAAACTGAGCTCAGGGCCAGCCTGAACTACAAAGCAAGACCCTGTCTCAAAAAAAAAAATCAACAATAAAATACTAGAACTGAACCAAATCTTTGAACAAATGGACTTAATAGATGTCTATAGAATATTCCACCCCACAAAAATCAAAATACACATTCTTCTCATTTGTATACTGTTCATTCTCTGAAGTAGACCACTTGCAAATTCACAGAGCATGTATAAGTAAATGCGAAGAAACTGATGTTGTCCCCTGTCAGACCATAGTGCCTTGAAATTAGAGATCAATAGCAAAAGAAATTCCAAAATCTTCACAAACACATGGAAATTAAACAGTATTCTCCTGAGCAACTGATGGGTCACAGAAGAAATTAAAGAAGAAATTAGACTGTTTCTACAATTAAATGATAATATCAACACAACATAAAAGAATCTTTGGGACACAATGCAAGCAGTTATATGAAAAAAATTCATAGCAGTGAATGGCCATACTAGGAAAACAGAGTGGGCTCAGATAAACCACCTAATGCTGAACCTCCTCCTCCTCCTAGAGAAAGAAGAACAAGACAAACCCAAAGCTCATATAAGGGAGGAAATTATAAGGATTAGAGCAGAAAATAATGCAATAGAGACTAGAAAATGATACAAAAATTAATGAATTCAGGAGTTTGTTCTTCAAAAGAATAAACAAAAACTGCAAACCCTTACCAATCTTATCAAAAAGAAGAAGAAGAAGAGCAGCTCTAATCTATGAAATTAGAAACAAATATGTGAAACAACAAACCCAGCAGAAGTCCAGAGGACAATCAGCACCTCCTCTGAGAAGCTATAGTCAAATAAGATGGGAAAAAAAAGGATTCCTAGACAACTTTGAAATACCAAAGTTGAGCAAAGAAGATATAAAAATGCTAAACTTCTCAATGTCAGTCAGTGAATTTGAAAATATAATTTAAGACCTACCAACAAATAGAAGTACTGGCTCCGGTGGCTTCACTGCTGAATTCTGTAAGAAATTCCAAAAGAAATTTAGAAAAGACCTAAAGCCACTATTCCTCAAACTCTTTAATGAAATTGAAAGGAAAGCACTATTGTAAAATTGATTCTTTGAAGTAACTATTACCTTGATTCTAAAAGCAGAGAAAGACCCAGCCAAAACAAGAGAACTTTAGCACATTCTCCCTATTGAACATAGGTGCAAAACTCCACAAAAAGATACTGGCAAGCAGAAAACAAAGGATAATCAACAAGATCATGCACACTGACCAAGTTAATTTATCCTAGGGATGCAACAATGGTTCAACATATATAAATCAATAAATGTAATACACTATGTTAACAGAGTCAAGGACAAAAAACATCTAATTGAGAGCTGCGGATTTATCTCAGTGCTTCTGGAACCTAATTCACAAGTATAGGGTCACAAATTCAGTCCCTGGTATAAATATATATGATCATCTCAATATATGTAGAAAGTATTCAACAAAACCCAACATGCATTCATGATTTTTAAAAAAAAAACCCTACCAATAAATTGGAATAGATGGACTTTATCTCAACCTGATAAAACCTATGATGAAAAACCAATAGCCAACATCATACTAAATGGTCAAACACTGAAACTTTTCACACTAAGAACAGGAACAAGACAAGGATGTCTGCTATCACCATTCACGTTCAGTAGAGTCCTAGAAACACTAGCTACAGTAATTAGACAAGAAAAAGGAATAAAGATAGAAAAGGAAGAAGTTAAGTTGTTGTTATTTGCTAAAGACATGATACTCTACATAAATGATCCCAAAAATTGTGATTAATGTGATCATAATGTATATCTAAAATGTACCAATAAACTCAATAAGAATGTCTAAAAACAGACCTTCCAAAAATTTAAAAGACCAATTCCAAAATGATCATCTGAAATGAGCAGACATTTTTCAGATGAAGAAGTAAAGAAGCAAACAAGCATATAAAAACACATTCTATGTCACTGGTCATTCAAGAGATGCAGATTAAAATAACATTGAGATTCCATCTCCCTCTACAAAGAATGGCTGCTAACAAGATATCAACCAATAACAAATGTTAGCAGGGCTGTGGGCAAAACAAAACACCCTTTTGGTAAGAATGTAGACCAGGGAAACCACTGTGGAAATCAGTGTGGAGATTACCAGAAAAGTAGGATTAGAGAACCCATTTGACCTTGCTATTTCTCTGCTGGGTACATTCACAAAAAAATTATAAGCATCGTATCACAGTGACATATGTGTGCCCATATTTATAGCAGCACACCTTAACAGTTAAATCTTGGAAACAGCCCAAATTCCCATAAACTGGAGACTGGATAAAGAAGATATGTTTTTTTATAAAATGGAGTATTACTCAGCCATAAACAATGATAAATTGGAGACATAGCTAAATAGATGCATGTTAATAAGTGAAATAAATAAGACACAGATGTACAAATACGACCTTATTTCTTTAGTGTGAGAAACTGAAGGAGTAAATGAGATCCAAAATATATGATACGTACTGTGAAATAAGAAGCAAATGTTCAAAGGGTCAAGGGAAGTTGGTAGGGCAGGGAACAGCAAAGAAGGAAAGAAAAAAAATAATGGTAAAAAAGAAGAAACAGAAACAAAGCTTATATATGTGGGGGTTTGGGGTTGAAGGGAGGAGAGAGGAAAGGGAAAGAATAAAAATCAAGATATATCCTGTATAGGTACAAATTTTCAATGATGAATGTGATCATAATGTGTACCTAAAATGTACCAATAAACTCAATATAGGAAAAAAATTACTAGTAGGCATTGACCTCACAAATCCCTTTAAATTTCTGGGCTGGGGATTTAGCTCAGTGGTTCTGATCCCTACCTTGCAAGTGCAAGGTCCCAAGTTCAATCCTTAATAACCACATACCACAGTGCTAAGCAGGGTGGCTCATACTTGTAATCGCAGCACCTGGTAGGCTGAGGCAGGAGGACTGCTGTTGCATTCAAGGCTTCCTGGGCTGCATATGAGCCCAGGGCCAGTTTATACTACAAAATGAGACCTTATCTCAAAAAAAAAAATCCTTTTAAATTTCTAAGGAGGGTCAATATGAGCCATGCATTAATAGTGGATTTTAAGAAAAAATGAACAGACTTGACTATCTACCAATCTTCCCATTCAGAATTATAATATCTCACCTATTTAAAAGATATTTCTGAAACAACTATATGTTTTTCTGCTTCATGAAAACATAAAATACTGGATGGGTTATCTTGCAAACACAAGGTCTGACTTTGACTTCAGATGCCACAATAAAATAAAATAAAATAAAATTGAATAACAAAATGATAAGAAAAAAACAGCTCTAATCTATTAAAAACTCTCTGGGAGTTACAAACTTACTACATTTGCTTTAGTTTTTTTTCTCCTATTTAACACATAAAATCTTTCCCCCAATTTTAGGTTGTGAAACCAAATGTCTTTTCACACAGTGTCCATACCATAATTTCAAAACTTTCCATTGAAAAAATGTATTGTGTATTTATATTCATATGCATATATATTTGGACATGCATATGTATCTATGTCTGTGTATACACAGATATACATATTGATAGATAAATGGAAGAATACATAAGAATGTCATTAAAATTTAAACTAATATTTTTACTGACTATATCTGTTACAGGATTTAACAATGGAAAAGGCATAGAAAATGTATGTACGAATGCATGATAGGAATGAAAAATTAAAATACAGTACTAACTAACACATCACCTAAGTCTATCATGGCTGTCATAACGGAAACTCTAATATTTATTCCTCACAGTTCTGAGGCTGCAAGTCCAATATGAAGGCACTAGGGGACAAGATGTGTGGGGAGGTTCGCGTCCTGGTTCACAGCACTTTCTCCTTATGTCTCACATGGAGGAAGGAGGAAGGCAGCTCTCTGGCACTGATTTTGTAAGGATGCTAATCCCACTCACGAGGAACCACATCAGTGACCTAATCACTCTCCAAGACCTGTTTCTCCAAATGCCATCACTTTGGGGATTAGGGCACATATTGCATAGAAAATGACAGTCCAGTCAGATGACAGTCCATGCTCCAGATGCTCAAAGGAGGAGATTTTTTTATATAAGCAACATAGTATTGTACTTTTAATTATTTTGGCATGCTTTTGCTGAAGCTGAAAATATCTTAGAATATTCAGTTATTTAGGATTTGGGGGAAATTTTACAGCACAATGTGCTACTAATAGACAAAGAATGGGGAAACGTGATTAATAATACTTGGGTGTTATTTACCAGGCTAGTGAATTGATTCAGCTCTCAATATCTCTATATAAGAACCATCATTATCCTCTACACAGTAACTTATTATATTTAGTGCCACTGTCAAATATTAAACAGCTTTCTACTGTTTTCCTTCAAAGGAAGACATTGGTAAATTGTTCATGAAATGATTTTGTGAGAGGCCAGTCTGTGAATAAAATCAAGGAAGAATTCCTAAATTATTTTGGCTGAAATATATATTTCACATTGAATTCAGTAAATACTCAGCTTAGTTCAATGTCTAGTACTTGTGGATCATCTAAATCACTCAATTTCTACATATTTAATATCATCCATACATTAACAAAGATTGTCATAGTAGATTTCATATTTTCTGAATTCAGTTTCCTTATAATATAATGGATACTGAAGAATTGTTTCTACTTCCTAAAAATAATAGGATGAGTATTCGCCCAAATATAATCATGACATAAATCCCAACATAAGTAACCAAAAGTCAAAAATTGGAAACATCACAGGAATAGGAATAATTGCCTTCAAATATTATTCCTGCCAAATGAAAGGCTTTATTTCAAGAAGGAAAGGAGATGTATAAATAAATAATTTATTAGAATAGGTTCTTACTAAGAATGAACAATCGTGTCGAGGCAGAACTGTGATTTCCAATTCATGTGCTCATTCGCTCATTCATGCATTCTACCATGGGAGAAAGTACATCAAAATTCAATTTTCACTGTACTGAGCAAACTACTCTGACGGAGCTCAAGATAACTTCACCTAGATTTTGTAATGGGCTGAGTAGTTTGAGAGATGAGTGTTGTGATCTGCTACATTGAACATACTGCCCTAGCCAAGGTGCAAATTCAAGGAAGCTCTGTTCTTTGGCCACAAAGGAGGAAGTGAGAGAACACAACAGCGAAGATAAGTGAGCTGGTGAATGCTGAACACTCAGTTCTCCAATAAAAAACTCTGTGTTGAAACATTGGTCAGTTTCCATGGAATAGATGGTCCCAGAGTGACCGGTGTCAAATGACTCACTCGGTCAGGGTGACCAGGGCATACAAGCCTCTTGCACCCAGGCCGGCTGCTCTACCTCACAACTAAAGCCTTCTATCTGAATCAAAGGAAGAAATAAAAGAGAAAAAGATGTGAATCAAATAGGTGATAGATATGAAGTGTGAGGAGAAAAAATAACAACCAAAATGGTTAGTTCTGCCCAAAAAGCTTTCAAAAGGGGGATTTTTGAATTTTAATTTCTAACTGACAAATAAAAATCATATATATTTATGGGGTACAATGTGATGTATTGATGTATGTAAGCAATGGAGAAAATTAAATCACACTAACTTATCTATAACCTCACCATTTATCATGTTTGTGGTGAGAATGTTAAACATTTATCAATTTTGTAATATATAATATGTTGCTATTAACTGTGGCCCCTTTGTAGTGCAGTAGAAAACTAAAACTCATTTTTTATGGCTTGTAATTAAATGCCTCTTCCATAGCCTCATGAGGTCCTAAGTGGGGCTGGATCTAGAATGTATGGTGCTGGAATTGAGGATGTGATGCTGTGATTGTTTTGTGGTGAATGCTAGGAGTAAGGCTGTCCCACCCTCGGTGCGAATGTACCCACCCTAAGGGTGGTAGCCTGGATAGGACATAAAGGACAGAAAGAAGACTGTTGTGAGTTGCTTGCTGATTCACCACCTTCTGCCTGCCATGAACTGTTTCTTCACTCCACAGCCCTCGGCCATGCCACCCCGCCTTGGAGCCAGCTGACCGTGAACTTAAATCTCTATGAAGTGTGAACCAGAATAAACCTCTCCTCTTTTAACTTTGGGTGTCCAGTATTTTATTTCAGCAATGACAAAAGTTACCAGGCCATCTCTCTAAAGATTCTGTACACTTTAATCAGTAGCTTCTGTGTCCCCAACCCACCACCTCTCCCAATCTCTTATAACTTCCTTTCTACTCTTTGTTTCTATGAGAGATCTTTTTTTTAGATTCCATATAGTAAGTAGAATATTTATAAGTATACTGTTTGTCTTCCGGTGTCTGACTTATTTCACTTCATATCCTGTATCTCCTTTCATGATGTGGCAAATGACAGACTTTTTTCCTTTTAAAAGGCTGTGTAGCGTTCCATTAAGCATATAATATTTTCTTTATTCATTCAACCATTGATGGATACTTAAATTACTGTCATTTACTGGCTATTATTAATACTAGCACAATGTCTTTGGGATTGTAAATATCTCTCCTATATCTTACTTTTAGTTCTTTTCAATGGATACCAAGAAATTGGTGACAGGTTCAAACAGAGATGTTTTGCAGGGTTATATTTCTAATGTTAGCACTGGGGTGTTCTATGATCTTTCCTATATAGTTGATATTTTGTTGACCCATTTACCACAACTCAATTCTCATCTTTCCACTATGTAAATATATAGTTCAGCTCTATGTTACTAGGAAAAAAATACCTGATTCCACAATTTAAAGGAGGAAAAGTTGACTTGGCTCACAGTTTCAGAGGTTATAGACCATGGTCACTTGCTTCCAAAGTGGAACCATCATGGCATTAAAGCTACTCACCAAATGATATCCAGGAAGCAGAGACCAGGGGAGACATGAAAGAGAGCAGGCACAAGGTCTAATCCCCAAGCTCAAGTCCCCAAGACCCACCCAGACACATCAAAAAGTTGATTCACCAATCTCCTGGGTCTTCCTTAAATTAATGAAGTTGATGATCAACAGTAACCACCATACTAAGTCATTTTTCTCATTATGGTATAGAACAATGATTATAAATAAGCCAGGATGACTTGAGCAATATATTTTACACCTCTGTGCTTAGTTCCTCCTATGTTAAAAAAAGGAATAATTGAATTATTTGTTGTAATGCAATAAAATAAAATCAAAAATAACTACAGAATCATCAGAGAGAAAATAAAATCCCTTTACAAGCCCAGGAGTCTCGCTGACAGGGATAAATTGTTACACAAAGACTTATCCAAAAAACAATTTTAGTACTTTGTCAAAAATCCCCTGCGTCAAATGGCTATACTCCCAAAACTACTCTACATGCAATCCCTATTGAAATCTCAACAACATATTTCACAGATCTAGAGAAAAAATTCAAACTTTCATCTGGAACCACAAAAGACCTAGAATAGCCAAAGCATTTCTAAGCAACAGGGACATGGTGGGGGGTATTACAACTCAAAACCTGAAACTATACTATAAAGCCACTGTGATAAAAA
>PVIR01009182.1:0-54100 GCA_004026965.1 Petromus typicus | reverse complement strand
AACCTGTTTTCTAATAACACAGAAAACATAGAAGAAATAGATTCCTAGACATATGAACTATCAAAGTTGAACCAAGAAGACATACAAATTCTAAACATCCCAGTACCAGTCATTGAAATTGAAAATGTAATAAAACAAAAAAACCTACCAAAAAAGAAAAGTCCTGGTCCTAATGGCTAAAATTGCTGAATTCTACAATTTTTTAAGGAAGATCTAATGCCACTACTTCTCAGACTCTTTAATGAAATAGAATGGGATGCAATAGTCCCAAATTCCTGGAAAAAACCATGACCTTGATTTCAAAAGAAGAGAAAGACCCAACAGAGAGAACTACAGGCCCATCTGCCTAATGAACATAGATGCAAAAAATCCTCAGTGAGATACTGACAAACAGAATACATAGGCTCATCAAGAAGATCACACACTCTGATCAAGTTAGATTCATCCTAAGGGTGTAAGGATGGTTCAGCATGCATAAATCAATAAATATAATACACTTTGTTAACAGAGTCAAGGACAAAAAAACATATAATCTCAATAGATACCTAAAAAGCATTTGAAAAAATGTAACATCTTTCTTAATTAAAACATAAGAAATCAACCCTACAAATACTAGAACAGATGGACTTTATCTCAAACTGATAAAAGGTGTATATAGAAAACAAACAGCCAATATATTAAATGGTCAAAAACTGAAACATTTCATACTAAGATCAGGAAGAAGACAAAAATGTCCACTGTCACTACTCCTTTTCAGTACAGTTCTGGAAACAGTAGCCGGAGCAGTGAGATGAGAAAAATAAAAAGAATAGAGATAGGAAAGGAAGAAGTTAAACTGTCATCATTTGCAGATGATATGATATTCTATATAGAAAACTCCAAAAGTTCAGCCAGAAGACTGTTAGACTTAAACACCATATTCAATTGAGTAGCTGGATATAAAGTCAGTACTCAAAAATAGCTTTTTTATACACAAATAACAGATTCACTGAGAAAGAAATTGGAGAAACAATTCCTTTCACAATTCATCAAAAAAATAAAAAAGAAATATCTAAGAATCAGTCTAACAAAGTGAAAGATCTCTACGCTGAAAGTTACAAAACTCTGAAAAAGGAGATTGAAGAGGATATCAGAAAATGTAAAGACATTCCTTATTCCTTTGTAGAAAGAACCAATATTGTCAAAATGGCTATATTCCCAAAACTGCTAAATATTCAGCGTAATTCCAACTGAAATCCAAACAATATATTTCACAGAACTACAAAAAAAATCCAAAAATTCATCTGGTACCAGAAAAATCCTAGAATAGCAAAAGCAATTCTAGGCAACAAGGACATGGCAGAAGAATATCACAATCCCCAATTTTAAGTTATAGTACAAAGACGCTGTGACAAAAACAGAATGGTACTGGCAAACAAACAGACTTAAGGATCAGCAGAACATACTAGAAGATGCAGAACAACTCCAGATACATTAAGCCATCACAGCTTTGACAAAGGAGCCAAACACCTCAATGGAGGAAGATAGCTTCCTTAATAAATGGTGCTGGCAAAATCTGGATTATAATCTGCCAAAGGTGAAAACTAGACGTATGTCTTTCACCATGCACTAAACTAAAATTGAGGTAGATTAAAGATCTAAATACTAAAACAGAAACACTAAACCTACTGGAGGATAGGTTAGACCAAAATCTTGAGGACATTGACATAGGAAAAGACTATGAAGAAAACCTCACTAGCACGGGAACTAAAAAAATAACAAGTGGGATCTCTTTATTAATAAGCTTCTATATGAAGAAAATCTCACTAGCATGGGAACTAAAAAACAACAGGTAGGATCTCTTTATTAATAAGCTTCAACACAGCAAGAGAAACCACCAGCAGAGAAAAAAAGACAAACCTATGATTGGAAAAGAAAATCTTGTCAGCTGTTCCTCAAAGGTCTACTATGCAGAATACATGAGAACTTATGCACAAAAAAAAAAAAAAGACTCCTAAAATCAAAGATCCAATTGAAAAGAGGGCATCTATAATGAACAGACATTTTTCAGATGAAGTAAAGGCAGCAAAGAAACATAAAATACTGTTCTATATAATTGGTCATTTGAGAGATGCAAATGAAAATAACACTGAGATTCCATCTCACTTGATAAAGAATGGCTTCTATCATGAAATCTGCCAATAACATGCTGATCGGGAGAAAGGAACCCTTCTCCACTGTTGGAGAATGGACTGGTGCAACTGCTATGGAAATCAGTGTGGAAATTTCTCAAATTATAGGATTAGAGGTCCTAATTGACTTGCTATGTCCCTGTGGGTCATATTCCTGAAAAGTTTCAAAGCATCATACTTCAGTGATATATGGGCACCCGTGTTTATAGCAGCACAGTTTGTAATACCTAGATCTTGGAAATAGTCCAAATGCCCATCAGCTGGAGACTGGATAAATATGTGGTTTTTTAAAATACAATGGAGCATTACTGGATAATGAACATGTGAAGTTTTTCTATAAAATGAAGAATTACTCAGCATAAAGAATAAGAAATTAGAAATATTTATAGTTAACTGGATGCAACTTGAAGCCATACTCAGAAGTTTAATAGAGCACACATATACAAATACCATATCATAGAAAAAAGATGAAATATCTAAGAATCCGTCTAACAAAGTGAAAGTTTCTCTACGCTGAAAGTTACACTCTGAAAAAAGGAGATTGAAGAGGATTGTATTGTGACAAAGGAGAAAATGTTCAAAGGCAAAGGGCAGCTGTAGAAGGGGGAGGGGAAAGCAAAGAAGGCAACAAGCACATTTGATGATAAAAAGGAAAAAAAATGGAAAGAAAGCTTGTGGAAAAAAATAGAGACTGAGGACTTAAGAGAGGGCAGGGAAATGGGAGAAAATAAGAATTAAGATACACCATTACAGGTATAAATAATTCTTAATAACTAATGTGATCATAATGTGTTTCTAAAAGGCATCAAAAAACTCAACTCGTTAAAAAATAAAAGTGAGTGCCACACATTTTCAGGGAAAACTAGAGCTTTGAAAGAAGAAAATTTCAATACATATATATAAAAATCTATATAAAAGCTATGTGTATTTCTACACACATAATTTCTGAAGAGGGTTAACTAGTTAGAATATATACATATATATGTCTAAAATTATATACATACTTATATATAAAAATTATATATTATAATTACATTATATATTACAAAATTAAAATATAATATATAATATATATTATATAATGTAATCATATCATATTAAAATCATATCTGACTATATCTAGTTATATAATTAGATATATAATTTTATATATGCATATAAAATTATGCCAATGTGTGTACAAATAAATCATATGCATATATACATATACATATTTCTATATATGTGCACATATAAACACATGCATATCTATATACACACGTGGAAACACATGCATTTGGTGTCAGTGAAGAGAATACAATGGAAGAAGGTGATGGTGGAAATTGAGTAGCTGGTAGAAAACATTTTCACATGGTAGTCTTGCACTAATTCAGTAAAGTTAGGAAGAATTGTTCTGGGGAGATGTAGAAATGCAGAAGAATTTGTGAAGAATTTAAGGGTCTAATCAGCAGGGCAGGGTTTCATAGTTTATACTGGGGAAAATAACCTGGAGGAAAAGGAGGGGGACAGGAACAGTTGCCAAGTCTCTCTGGAATTGAAATTAGAATCTGGCACTGACTGAGGGAAGTGAGAAGCAGAGCAAACATCGGAAAAGTCAGAGTCTCTTTCCATTTTCCGTGTCCTTGGAACCTGCAGGGATAGGTGCTCGTTCATACTGGAAACCCAGTTGTGGAGCTTGTGTGAGATAGACATAGTCATCAGTGGGTTGCTCTTTCTGGTGGCGGCGTGTTTGCAGAGTTGCTGCAGGCACTCCTTTCTCCTTGGTGCATAGGACCAGGTGAACTGTTTTTAATTTCTGCTCTTAGGAAAGATCATGGCTCATCTTCCCTTGACTTCCCTGACGGTAACACTTCCTGGTGTTTTGGTTTTGTCTTACATTACTTTGATTTTTAGTTACTAGATAGTTATCCATCTCCCTGTTTCTGTGTCGCAGTTTTCCCTATCTTGGAACCTAACCTATAGAGTAGATGCCTACTTTGTCTTTTTTACCATTGGAGATTTTAGTGTCTTTGGATAGTCATTAATTTCTCAAAATGTTTTTTATTGAATCCATACTAAGGAACAGTCTCTGTCTTAGGGACTGGATTTGTTAGTAAACTAAACAAAACCTCTGTTAGTGCTTATCTTCTGTTTTAGGAGATAGTAAATACATGTCAGAGGGTACAATGTACTGAAAAGGGAAATAGAGTGAGACAGAAGCATACAAGTGATGGATAAGGTGCTGTGGGAATAAAGCCTTCTCTTCTGGGGGATGACTTTACAGAGACCCATTTGGAGTAAATTGTGTGGATGTATGAGTATTGTCTAATGCTCTGTAATACATTTAGCAGCTTAAAACAGCAAATAAGTATCATCTCAGTTTTGCAGGCCTGGAAATCTAGGAGCAGTTCATCTGAGTTTCTGCTTAGCATCTCTGTGGAGATGAGTCGAGATGTTGACTGAGCCTGCAGCTGTCTCCAGGCCCATTTGTGACCAAGACCTAGCTTTCTAGCTCACTGCTGTGGTGCAGGGAGACCTCTTTTCACTGAAGCTTGTTACACGAGGCCCTCAGGTCACTGCCCTGTGGCAGCTCGTTTCCCACAGGAGAGTGATAAGGGACGGAGAGGAAAAGCAGGTGCCCTAGTCTGTTTTAGCGGAATCTCCGAAGTGACATACAGTTGCTTTTTCCTAGATCTTCTGTGCCTCAAAGTACTTCTTTTTTTACTGACTTTTCTCTCTCATTGCCAAAATGTGATTTTTCCTCTTAACTTTTACTAGCTTCTTTCACATGTCCATTTTTCATTCACGCTCCTTAAAAGAATAGCTACATTTACTAACTTTAGTGCAACTTGTCCTATTTCCCCTATCGCATCTGACTTGCTCCACCGCTCCTCCACATTTCTGACAAAGTTGCCCTCTCGACGACAATGCTAATCAAATCTTTGTGTTAGATATGGTTCTGTAGGGGAACTGAGAATGTAAAAACGTAAATTTAATTCTATCCTTGCTTCTAAACGGTGATTTCATTACATAATACAACATCGCTTTCTTTAGGCAGAAGATATTGGAAAATTAAAATGCATGCCAACAGAGTAATAGCAAAAGACTTTTCTGAAATCAGTCTTAAGATACTCATCATGTTCTTTGAAAATGTGCTGTTGGTCTTGTTTTATGAGCATTACTAAATTTGTAAAACTTGAGTGTTTTAAATAGATATTTCCTGTAGAAAGAGTGTTGCATGTAATAGTTCAATATTATTGTATCAGTCAGGAGACAAATCACATATTAAGCAAAGAATATTTCAAATATGAACAGTGAGAGAATGGCTACTGTGGATAAAAATAACTGTAAAGATTATTGAAATAGAAGGTACAGGGAGAAGAGCCAGCCAGATGAAATCTTGAGCAGGACCCTCCCCGTCCCCCTTCTAACCCCAGAGGGAGATGCAGCCCTTGTTAAAAGTATATCTTACCACTGGCACAGAAGATTTACTGGGGCTCAAGAGTCTCCCTTCTGGGGCTCTGAGAGGAGTCACTCTGAGGAATCTGTACCCCGCAGAGGACTGGGGAACGGTGTGCTGAGACTGTCCTCTTGGGCCCGGCTGCATGTGGGTTTGTGCCGTTGCCTGCAGGTGAGAAGAGAACCAGGGGCTCTCGCTCTAGGGGGCTTTATCTGACACTCTGTGCCGGGTGCTTAGTATTGAGCTGACTAGCACAAGTAAGGGGCGCCATGGTGGCTTTGGAACTGCGAAGCAGTGGACAACAGCCATCACAGTCCACCCCTTGTGTGCTGGAGATTTTAGTGTCTTTGGATAGTCATTAATTTCTCCAAACACACTTTTGTGTGTTTAATGTAAGAAACAGCTACAATAGAAATTTTTATATAGAGTATGCTAAAAACTGTATATACACTTCAGGAAAAGAAAACCTTATATAGAAATTTTAATGCTAAATTTTTTGAGACATTATGAGATTAATACAAGTTACCTTTGGCTTCTACTGTTACAAAAGGTGCTCAAAGTGGTGGTCATTAGTTTTCAGATATTTATTTTTCTTTTCTTGAAGTGTATATGCGTATAAAAGTACGTGTTTGTGGTGTACCTTAATATATGAGCATATGTGTAATGTTATGTAAGTAACTTAATATATGATTACATATAATTATCTCAAATATCTTATAAACACAATAAATTAGTACCATTATAGTTGCACAAGCAATTTTATGTATAATTTTGTGTATATATTTATAATCATATATAATTCATATATAAAAATAAATACCCATGTATAAATATATAAAATGCATATTTTATTATTTCAATAAATTTTATATATCATAATATATAAATAAGCTATAAATTAATATTAGATAAAATATATTTTATGATATAATATATTATATAAAATATATAAATAATAAAATATATTATATAATATATTATATAAAATTTATTGGTGGATTGATTACCATTACCCAAAGAGAATAATACTTTTAGATAAAGAAGATAAAGTTGTCTATGAGTTATGAAGTAGCTAATGCATACTTAGATAAGAGATTGTCAAATAATTTAATTTTCCTTGATTGAGAAATATTAAAAACTGTTCTTTTATATTACTACTAAAGAATTAATGTCTCCTATTTAATAATTAAATGTCTTGACTGACATAAAAATAAGAAATTATTATTATTATTACAATTATTATTACTACTATTATTTTTGCAGTACCAGGGATTGAACTTGGGCCTTTGTACTTCCAACCTAGTTGTGGTACCAATTGAGCTAAATGCCCAGCAAAAAAAAAAAAAAAAAAGATTTTACAGTGGTAAATATTTGAGCTAGAGCTGGTAAGGAAGAAGGAAACAACTTGTGAATACGTTATGCACTCCCTATTGTGGAATTTAGTAAGGCTCAGTAAATAAGTTACCTGACCAACATATATAACAAGAGCCTTTTTCCCACTGAGTAAAGATAGAAAACGAAGAGAATAATTTGTATAGATCACGTAAAAGGGATGAACCAAAGTGGTGGAGGAGGTCTGGGGTCAGGCGGGTGAATGTGCAGGAGAGCGGGACAGGTGAGCCCGTCGTATCTGTAGGAACGTGTGTGCTGCTGCCCACATGCGCACGGGCAGGATAGTGTGAATAGTGCAGTCATGACTTGCAGCAGTTCAGTGTTGTGATTCAGTTTTTAGGCTAAAAGTTGGCATTAATTTTTTCTGCCAGGAGCTTTGTAGCTGCAAGTAAATTATAGAAGGTGCAGCAGTAGTTTTTCATATTGTATTGGGAGGATCTTTTGTTGTTGTAGGCAGAAGAATGCAAGAGTAAAAACTTTATCATGTAATATGTGTAATATTCTTAGTAATGATGAAAACGTAAATGTTAGAAAACCTCTAAATTTTAGATTCATAATTTAGAGGGTAAGAGAGATTTAAAGTCCTATCCTAAAAGCTAACTTCAGTATCCATCTCCTCGTTTCTGTTTCCTGAGCATCTCTTGTCCTCATTCATCGTTTTCCTTAATTCCTGACCTCACGGTAGTGGACATTAGCAGTGTAACCCAAGTGCAGTATGTTTTTCATACTCAATAGCTGGAGGGGTGTGACAAGTTTGGAGAAAGTGATGGCATCAGGGGTGAGGGCAAATGTACCCTAACCTCTCAGCTGTGAAACAGCCTGGATTAACAGTTACACATAATGGCTGTTGATGTGAACCCTAAATAGTATTGGCCTCCGTATCTTCATTCAAATGTTAGTAGATGCTCTGCATCAACCAGTCTGCCAGAACTGCCGAGGACAGGTAAGGAAATAGGGCTCACATCTTTTATTACTTTTTCTACCCTTTTTTTCTGTTTTATGAAGAGATTTATTTCTCAGAGGCTAGTAAGTTAAAGATTAAAGAACAGGCAGATTTTGTTGCCTGATGAAGGCCAAACTCCTGACTTACAGACAGCTATCCTCCGACTGTCTGCTCACATCACTGAGCACTGACAGGCTTCTGGGTGCCCTATGCAAAGGTACTAATCCCGTGCATGAAGACCAATGCTGAGGAGTCCACATGCACATTACCTTCAGATGGCATCATCTTTACTCAAATTGGATCATCTTACAGGTTCCTCTGCACTACACACACCCCCTCAGCATTGCGTCATTTGAGAGAGGCATGGGGCTTCCATCATAGCATGAATTACTGTGTATTAAGAAACATTTAATGTAGAATATTTGATGTTCCTGGACAGCTGCAAGTCAAGTGGTTTATGTGTTCATGCCTTATTATACATGGGCTTTGTTTTATGTTGTCCTTCAGGTTTTTCTCAAGAGTGACCGAGTGGCAAGAATGGTGCAGAGTGGAGGATGTTCTGCCAATGACTTCAGGGAAGTGTTTAAGAAAAATATAGAGAAACGTGTCCGCAGTTTGCCAGAAATAGATGGCTTGAGCAAAGAAACGGTGCTGAGCTCGTGGATAGCCAAGTACGATGCCATTTACAGGGGAGAAGAGGACTTGTGCAAACAGCCAAGCAGAATGACCCTGAGCGCTGTGTCTGAACTTATTCTGAGCAAGGAGCAACTCTATGAAATGTTTCAACAGATTCTCGGTATTAAAAAGCTTGAACACCAGCTCCTCTATAACGCTTGCCAGGTAGGAACAGTGGCATTTGCATTCCCGGCTGGCTGATTTATGAATGAGCAATAAGTGTTTACTTGCTGTGAAGATGTGCTTTCCATAATCACTTTCTATGGAACCTTGAGTGAAATGGCATTTTAATACACAGTGATATTTGAAAGAAGTATTTGATAGAGAAGAGAATCTGTATCTTTACCCAGGAAATGATTTTTCCCACATGCTGGATTTTGGGGCCTAAGATTTTCGCCTGTTGGCTCTATCTGGGGCATCCCAGAATACCAAAATGATAGTCATCTGTTACCTAAGAGCCTTGGCTGTTTATCCTAAGTAAATTCTCTTCAGTGCAAAATAACTTTTCATAAAGATATGGAACTAGTTCTGAGTTTTATGGAAATAATTGAAATTTCAAATTTTTCTTTAACCAAGTCAGATTAAAATACTGATGATGATTATTGATACTATGTAATTTAAACAGGGGACAGACTCAAAAATATATTTCTGATTAGCTGATACTCAAGTCATCCATATGAAAAATTGAATAAAATCTCATGTTCCATGTTTTTCACTTTTAGACCATATGATTTGCTTGATAATGTATTCCTTTTGTATTTGCATGCTAGCCTGTTTTAAAGTCTAAATTATTTAACTCTACCTTAATATACAACCTAAATTAACAAAATATTAACATTTTAAAATTCATTTGTTCATTAAAAACTTTTGTAATGTTTTTAACCTTTTTTGCAAGTGCATTTCTCTCTAATATCTATAGTCTATCCATGTCCTGTACTTTGCATTACTGGTTTGTGGTTAATTTCAGATGAATAAATTAACAATAATGGCAAAGTACTGTAGACCCTTAACCTTATAAAAAGTTCATGTCTTCACCATAACCGTTTTCTCTGTATCATTAAGCCAGGTGGTGGTTTGATAATAGTGGAGAAAGACTGTAAAGCTAAAATATTCTGCTTTAAAAGATAAATTCAGCTAGGACTTTGCATTCTTTAATGAAAGTAGTAGCTCACTTGTATATTTTATTAGCTAAATGTAGCTTCATAGTACAGTTAAGACATTCAGTAGATATTTATTGAGAATTTATTCAAGCAAAACCTTCACTTATGTATTCGGGAAACCAAGCTGGGCAAAATAACATATTTATTCTTCACGTTCCAAAGCATAATAGATCAGCTAGACCTCTAAGTGAATTAATGCTTAAGCATTAGAATTTATACTGGATGTTATAGGGTGATAAAAATATATTCCTCTCTGGCTATGAGTTTCTGCTTATTAACTCAGGATGGTTTTGAATTAATATTTTGCCAAATTTTTTAATTAGCCCTATAGTCAAGTCTGGATTCACTCTCTGTCTTTTGTGACTTGCAAAATACGTATTTCTAATTCAAATTAACGACTATAATAGTGGATTTCTTTATTTTTTTTTTGCAGTTTTATCAGATTTTGCCCCATTTATTTTAGTATTCTCAGGAAAATAAACGTTAGGATGGTTGTGTTTTCTCTTAGGATTAAATTCTTTATCACAATATTATATTATTTATACCCAATAAAATTCCTTTCTCTAAAATATACTTTATTTCAACTAGTGTAGCTACTGTAGATTTCTGTTGATTAGAGTTACCATGACATATACTTTCTCCATCAAATTAATATTCTTTTTAACTACTGGGGATTAACCTGGGGCCTCCCTCATGCCAGGCAAGCAGTTTACCACTGAGCTACATGCCCAGCCCTTTTTCCATTCTGAATTGGTGTCAGTCAGCTGCCTAGTTTGGCCTAGTCTTCTTGCCCCATCCCTGAGTAAATACAATTACAGCCATGTGCCATCATACTTGGCTCTCCTACTTACTTTTATGTTTTTAAAAAATTGAGTTTATTGATACATTTTAAGAATATATTATGGTCACATTCATGGCTGAGAATTTCTACCTGTACATGACATATCTTAATTATTTTTTCCCATTCCCCTACTTTCCCTACAATCCCTACATTTTCTATATCCATAAGCTTTATTTCCATTTTTTACATTTTACCTTCAAGTTTTTTCTTTCCCTTCCTTGCCTGCTCTCACTAGTTCCCTCCCTTCTTACTATTTTACAGTTATCTATACACATTCTGGATCTCAGTTACACCTTCAGTTTCTCACAATAGAGAACCAATACAGTATTTACACATGTGTCTTTTATTTGTTTCATTTATGAGTATGGCCTCAAGATGCAAACTCAAGACATTCATATTGTCTATTTACTTTTAAACTGGATTTTTATTTTAAAGTGAGTTTATTGTAGACATTACATAGTTGGGTCTTGATGGTTTTGTGTTCTAACCTATTAGTCCAGGATGGCCCCATACTGGGGTGATGTTTCTGCATCAGCCTCCTAAGTGTTAGATTATAGGAATGTGAAGGTTGTGCTTATACCATTCTTATTTACGTAGGTGATCTTATCAGTCATGTACATAATTGGATTAAACTGCACAGTCTTTGCAACTATTGCCACTTTTTTGCAATTATTCTTTGCTCTCTACTACATTTTTCTCCTTTCACTAATTTGCTGAACTTTTGTATGGTTACCTTTTATATCCTCTGCTGCTATAGCACTTAGGGTTGTTTTTCTCTTTTTTATTAGCTTATATTTCTAGTACATAATGCTTCCATTACTAGTATGGAGTTGGTACATGTACAGAACACATCTTCATTCCTTTTTCAACCACTCTCCATCTCTTTTCTCCTCCCTCCATCACCTGATCCTCTTCTTATTTGAGAACAATCTCTCCACTTTCTATTAGTGATTTTTTAATTTGCTTATTTATATTTTATGCTTCCCCTAAAAAAAAAGAGAAGCCATATGATCTTTAAGCTTGTATGTTTGGTTTTTTCCATTTAACAGTGTGGTCTCGATATGCATTCATTTTCCTACACATGACTTTTTTATTTTTCTTTATAGCAGAGTAGTACTCCATTGGATGTCAATAGCACATTTATTCACTTGTTGATGGAAAGCCCATTTGTTCAAAGGCTTTATTCTATTGATATTTGTTTATTTTTTTCATCTATTTGATCTTTTTGTGATAGTGGGGTACTGAAGTCCTCCACTGTATTTGTGTCTATGTTTATCTGGTCTTTTCTGTCTGGTAGAACCTGTTATGTTGTCGACTGTGCTTTGTCTGGTGCTTACATTTTAATATTATTATCTCATCCTATTGATATTTTTCACTTATTCAATAGGCTGTGAAATTCTTTACCTCTTCGTTCAGTTTTGGATTGAAATTTAATTTTTCTGATATAGGGCAAGTTACACCTGTTTTTTTCCTCAGGTTCTAATACATGGCAACTGAGTCAGACATCTTTGGGACTTGTCTTTCTAGATTTTGGATTAGCAATGTGTGCTGTATCATCAGGTCTCTGATAAGTCCAAGAAAAATCATTAATTTTGGCTTTGTCTAGCTTTTGTTTATAAAAATGGGATCAATGGCTTTCAAACTCTTGCATTGTCTGAGCTGAAACTGAAAATTTCATTAGTTCTGTGATTTGAAATTAAAACTTCAAACTTGTTTTTTTAGAATTACCTTCAGACAAAAAGTAATCTTTCAAATAAGTGGAGTGGTTTCCCATGGAGTTGAAACTATTTTTAAATTATGAAAATAAAATAAGCATGCTCTTTCTTTTACTGAAGGAGATACTGAAGTGTAT
Source organism: Petromus typicus (assembly GCA_004026965.1). Taxonomy (NCBI): domain Eukaryota; kingdom Metazoa; phylum Chordata; class Mammalia; order Rodentia; family Petromuridae; genus Petromus; species Petromus typicus. The sequence goes on along the minus strand of PVIR01009182.1, from coordinate 41,627 downwards.
ATATGTAGCTTATTGTATTTGCTTCTTTGTCAACCTTCAACAAAGGTTGAAAAGAAAGAGGTAAGGAAAGGCAGTAGAAATCTCATAAAATAGCCCCCCTTAAAAAAATAATGATCTAAGAAGAGAAAGAGCAGAGCAGGTCCTGGGAGTAGAGAAGATCTACAATTTACAAAGCTGCTGCAGCCTGGCTCTGGCTTTGTCTGATTTATTCCACCTGCCTGAGTGTCAAAAACAGACTCCCGCTAAGTGGAACAGTCTCGCCTTCGCGTTTGTTTACAGCTGCCTGGTTTCTTGTGTTTTTAACAATGTTTATATATTCATGACTGTTAATTTCATAGAATTCTGGTTTTCAATGTGGTATTTTCATATGTGCATCTAACATGTACTGATCAGGCCAGTGGTATGACATATAGGAGCAATCCCCACCACTACATTAAAAAAGAGAGGAAAAAAGATGGAATGGCTGCATGTATTTGCTATCAGTGATCCTTGGGAAGTTTCAGGGATGTCGTTCTTGCATAAGGAAGCTCAGGAGATACAACAACAGTAGAGCAACTATGAGGAAATGTGCAGAAACTTAGCAGCCTGGAAGTTCAGGAAACCTCAGGAAAGAACGGACATAAGCTGGAAGGGAACTTTGTCAGGCCTGCCACAAGTCCAACAGGAATGTCCTTTGGTTCTGTTCCTGTCTTAGTGCTGTAATATTAACATCAGAAGCAGGACAACAGGAAGCTACCTTGTGAAAAAGCAAAGTTGTTAACATTATGTCTGATCAGAACTGGTGACTAATTTATTTAAAAATTAAGATGAAAGGATACTTCTAAAACTCTACATTTAAAGATAGTACTGACTACAATGAACATGGAAATCAGGGGCACTGAATATTAAAAAAAATAATAATAGTTGTTTATCACAAAAGCCCACAAATGACTTTAAGACAGAATAACTCAAGACCATCATTGTCCTGAATTGGTATTGTGCTATGGAAACTGTGTTGGTTTAAGAATAGTAGTGTCTGCAGTGCTGCTTATCCTCAGACAGAATATTAAGGGAGAATAATCAGAAGAGAAGCTTTCAGGGCACATTGAAAAATAAACAGCATAGCAATGCAGGAGTCTGAAATTACTAGCCATAATTTCATTGGATCAAAATATTACACATGCAGTATATAAGAAGCAGGACTACTCTGTCAGTGGAAGGTCAACTTTCAGAGTAGTTTAAAGGAAGTTCTTAGATTTCAGATAACATTCTTTTAGAGATTATGTTAAGGTTTTGTTTGTTATGGTCTTAAACAGCTAATAAATAATCACTTATTTCCTATCTTAATGAAAATAGTGTTGCTTAAGTGGTACCAGTTAGTCAGCTTCTTTTCCATACACAGAAATTAAAGGTGTTTATTAAAGATTATTTTAAATTATGACATAAGGTGGTATAGTATGTTCAAATTAATTAGTAAATCAATTATCTGTAAGCATGCAGGGAATATAAAGCAGGTAAATGCTCCATGTCTTGTGTTATAATGTAGGAGCATGAGAGCAGTAAGATTTAGATATTCCCTTGGTTTGTTGAAAAAGTTTATATTGTCATAGTGCCACAGTGGTATGGTGAAGCCCTGGCACTACCTTTTTGAGGTTGTGAAGGGCAGTATAATCTTTGCATATGTCATGAAAAAATTCACCAAATGAGAATTTTTCTCACTTGCAAAGTGTTCTGAGCAGAGGGACCAGCAAACCCAGAATGTGGGGTAGCATTGCTTTGGGGAACTGAAGCTCTCATGTTCTGGAGAACAAGGAGAAGGCAACCGCTGGTTTGAGGTGACAATCCCAGAGGTAGTTAAGGTCTTGTGAGCTATAGAGAGATGTATAGTCCAAAGTGACCCCAAAATAAAGACTGGAGTACACAGAACCACTTTGCTTCTGTAGTTCTCCTCCTGTTTCTTCTATGTTTAGATTTTAAGAGGATTAAGTAACTCAGTTTTACAGCTATCTAGATCCTGATCTTTTTTGCCAGAAGCAGCCTTCATCAATGTTTTATAATCTCATTCCATTAAATGAAGAAAATGACTCATCCAGATTTATCCAAAAGTCAAACCAAAGTGAATTGAAATTTCTCTCTTAACTACCCCCACCCCTAGATTCCTTCTGCTCTGAAAACTACAGAGAGCTGAGCAGTATCATGTAATTGTTTGCATGTTTGTAACAGATACACAATAATACTTGTGAATGGTTAATATGTGTTCAGTTGTTTTCATTTCTCTAGAAGTTTTAGTTTTGGAAATTATAGCTTAAAGGAAATTTTGAATTTTATCTTTGGCTGTTGGTCTAGAGGTTTAAATAAATCCATAAATAATCACTATATTTCTGGACCTTTTTCCTATGAAACTTTTCCACTGGAAGTCTAGAATCCACAAGACAGGAACCATAATGAACACTTTCCATTCAAGATCTGTAAAGAAAAGACAGAAAAGGAGAAATGTGAAGGCTCCAAGGAAATCAGAATCTTCATTTTCTTTTCATTTTAAAGCATATGACTGATAATACAGTTTATTTAACCCAAAGTAATTTGTCTTTTTCATCAGAAATGAAAAATTCTACAGAGAGTTAGACTTGCTAACTTTAAGGATGACTTTGGAAACAGAAAAATAAGTGTAGAAATGCTAGTAGATAGGAGATAATTTTCACATATAAGTGATTTCAGATCTCAAAATTCTTGAGGAAACATTCAAATAAATATTGACAGTGGTATTTTATTTGGAGACAAAGCCAAGAAGAAATTTAAGACTTTAAGAATAGTTGTGTTTTATAATTTCCAATTTGTGAACTTCTAAGTTTGTTAATTACAGTGACAATTTACTTATTACATAAATGTAATGGATGAATTGCATAAGTAAACTGGATGAATTTCAATCAGTTAAATGAATTTGAGTCTCTGGCTAATAATATTGAGTAAATTTCCTATCTAAAATTAGATTTATAAAGTTATCAATGAAATGTCAATATAATCCCAATAAATCAAATTATAAGTTTTATTATTGTTCCTCCATTTAACTGTGAATTGTTTTATTTCTTGCCTGTAGCCTGTGTGTAGGAGCACTACATTATAATATTCCTGAGTGACATTTCTGTTAAAATGTTTTGTAGAGTTTGTTTTTTCTTTCTCTGACATCTTATCAGATATAAAAATAGGTACTTTGGGATACTACTTTATGTACTTTTATATTTTTCTTCTTTACCTAGATCCAGCCATTGGATATTAGAAAGTTATACCAATTTTCCATTTTTTAAAGCTAAAAAACACTTGTCTACAAAAATGTAGTCATCTCTGTAGTAGTAATGCTAGGGAAGAAATCTTGCTAATCCACTCGTGGCCTTTTGTCGATGATTGATGAATACAAAAGATTGATATGCATGTAATATTTCAAGTATAATTGTTAGTTTTATCTTTATTTTTCATGGTTGATCACTAAAAAAGTCCCATAAAAGTTAAAATTGCACATATGTGTTATATGTATCTGACCCTTTCCTCCAGGCATTTGCATATGGTTGGCAGATAGCTATTTAACAAGTTTACTTGGTCAGTATATGACTAGAAGCATGAATAGATACAGCAAAACATCACAACACCTGAGCAACACCATCTTAATTTTGTGCATGGATTTCTTTAGAGTTTCTCAACCCAGAATGCACTTTAGCATATATTAAGGAGATTTCAGCTGGCTGCTTGGGCTTCACCTGAATGTAAGTGCCAGGGAGCCGGGCCCACATCTTTTGTTTAAAATATTCCCAGGCAATGCCTGTGCACAGTGCAGGCTGAAGACTTCTGCACTGATGGTCCATTTGGGGTTTTTGACCCTTGATCATGTGGTCCAGCTGCATGCTCATGGATGAGAGGTAATTAAGTAGTGTAGAATACCCTTCTGTTGGAGTTTAATTGAAGGATTTTTTTTTTTTTTTAAATTTTTGAGACAGGGTCTCACTTTGTAGTTCAGGCTGGCCCTGAGCTCAGCCTCAGACTCACATCACAGCAATCTTCTTGCCTCTGCCTCCCGAGTGCTGGGATTACAGGTGTGAGCCAAGGATTGCAGGTGGCCACACTTTGCCTTACCCCACCTGTAGGCATGAGCCTGTGTTACACTTTGTTATTTTTAAGAATAAAAAGACCAGGATGGGTCAGGGGTTCAATGCCTGCCCTGTGGTTGATCCCTGCCCTGGATTTGATCCCCAGTAACCACATATAACAATGGCAGGCGTGGAGATTCACACCCACCAGCAATCAGAACCATATACTATAGTGCTGGGTATGGTGGTTCACACCTGTAATCCCAGCACTGGGGAGGCAGAGTTAGGAGGATTGCTATGAGTTCAATGCTGAGCTCAGGGCCAGCCAGAACTACAAAAAAAAAAAAAAAAAAAAAAAAAAAAAAAAAAAAAAACAAGACCCTATCTAAAAAAAATAAAATAAAATAAAAAGACCAGGAACTATATACTAATCTTCCAAGTAATCTTTCTTAGCCTTGCACTGCCCTGATTTACATCCCTCGCTTGTGGGCTTGTTTAACCTCTTATGCCCTCTGAATCTACCTGCATATTTGGTTCCTGGTCTTCACCTGGATATTTGTTTTCACTTTCTCTTGGTTCTGTGCTTTGAGTTATCCGTAGGAATTTTACTGTGCTCAGACAAAGCACAACTGCCTCAGATCAAAACATTGGCCCACCTGTTTTCATGGCAAAAGATAAAATGAAAGTTAAAGAATTCTTGCAAAATCTGGGGAATGGCAGTGCTTATCTGATGGACACTTTATATTACTTAGACATTCTGTTAATGCACTGCCCACTCTGCTCAGGTTTCAGGTTAGTCTCACTTGTTGTGAACCAACACATTTCTAGTGGGATTCTAGGGATCAAGAAGATTTTTTACACATCTGAAATTGAAACATTAGATGTCGGTGTTGAGATAGCATATGGTGGTCAAGTACGCAGTGTGCAGTTTTAATGAGAGGTGAGGATTTGAGGTATAGAGTGGGAAATCATTTAGATAACATTAGTATTTTAAGCCATATCTTAAGTCTTTGCTTTTGGCTAAATAATAAAATGAAATGTTTTTGTTTGCTTTACTCATTGTAGAACAGAGCAAACTGATCTTAAATTTTAGCTATTTGTTACAAACTGATATAAGGCTCTGTACTGTTACACATTTTAAGCAGTATCATTTGTTATGCAGATATTTTTGTGTTTCTGATGTGAAGATCTTCAGAGCCTTATATCTCAGTCTGTTAATCATTATCAAAGGTTTTTAACCAGTGTATATTTGTCTCTTGAGTCACTGGTTCCAGCTTCCCCTTCAGATACCAAAATCTGAGGACATCTAAGTCTCTCGGTAAAGTATTTGTATCAAACCAATACACATCTTCCCATATACTTTAAATCATCATAGTGCACATGCTGTGTAAATTTGGATATTTAAGTGTGACTTAAATAATACCTAATAGTTAAATATTCAAAACTTAAATAGAGATATACATTATTCAGGCAGTGGTGATGAGAGGAAAAATACATATAGTCACAGCACAGATTTTGTGTTTATTTTCAATCCACATTTAACTGAATACGCAAACAGATGCAAAGTTTCTGTATAGAGAAAACTGACAAAGCACATGGCCTAGTACAAGAGCAGTAGGATTTTAAAAACAGATAGGTTTGCTACCTTGTTTAGTTGGAAAAAATTAGATGCCATTGGGATTGTACTCTCAATTTAGGTCCACTGAGAAGTGCTATAGTAATAAGAAAACAAATTTGTGATGCTTAATTTGAACCTCACAGTCTCCTCCCCCTTTCAGATGGATCACCTGAGCATTCCGTTCTGTCACTTGAGCCCACGGTAAACAGATAGATGTGAAGCCTCTCAAATTGAGTACTCTCAGATTTCTTTCTTCTTTCTCATCAGGAAGGTTGGTTCTCCTTTTCTTGATGCCTCTGTCAGTGTCCTGACCCCATAATCATGCAGCCTTTCCTTCTTACAGCTTCCTAACTCAAGTACAGGAGTATAGAGCTTCTCGCTCCATAATATTGTTCTCCCTGCGGTACTTGACTGTCTGTCTGCCACAGCCTTGCCACAGCTGGAGAACTCATTGCCACAAATGTAGCCAGACAGTGACCACCTTCCTGTATCCTCCTTCCAATTCTACATGCAGTTACTGTAAGTCTCATCTTTGAAACACCGTCCTGATCACATCTGGACCCTACTCTGAAGAGAGAAGGGAAAGATGGGTCTTTTGGTCAACAGAGTGAAAGTCACATCTCTTGGCTAAACTTTTAACAGCTGTGTTATACAGTTTGGCTTAATGTTTTTTATGATATAGCAGTTGTTTTATTTATCCTGTATGGCAGGTAAATTGAATACTGCCTAATCTATGTGATTCATATACTGTGCTTTCATTTTACTTTATCATATTCTTTGTACTTAGAATTTCTACCCTCTGTCCTTCAGGACCCAAGGGAGATTTCACTGATTGTACAAAGCCTTCTCTTTTTTCTACCTTCACATATGGTTCTTAAATATAGGAAGAGAATAAAACTCATGAAGCATTACCATTCTCCATCATAACCCAAAAGCCTATCATTCTCTGCTGTGTTAGACACATGTTTCTTGTACTGAGTTTTAACAACTTGAGCATAGGATAAATATTTTTGTTAATATTTGTTCCATTAATTTTACAATCATATTCAGTGTGTTTTTTCTTTGCAATTCTATGTAGTAAATGGCACATTAATTAAAGATGGTTGTGATGAATCACTAAGGAGTGAGGGTTTACGCTGAACCTGGAGTCAAATTAGATGATATACCCACTGGCTCTACTGTTTTACAGCTAACTGACTATGGGAAGATGGCTGAAAACAATCTACACTTCAGATTTTTCATCATTAAGTAGGGCCATGATGAGACCTATTCCATATTTCATAGGGTCACTATGACATCTAAGTAGGGTCTTGTTGATAAGTTAGAACCATACCTGATGTATAGTGAGTGCTGAATATGTTTAGCTCTTATTAGCCTCGATGGAACTAGAGTTCTAATCTGTTCTAGAAAGGGTCTGGGAGAGTGAAATTATCTATTATTTTATTGAATTGTAAATTTTCTTAATGTCACTGTTTTTTCAGCATTGATGTAATTGGAGATTCAATTACTTTATTCAAATTAGTGTAGTTAGTAAATAGTTGCTCTGTGTGTATGTACGTGAGAGAGAGAAAGAAGAAAGAGAGAGAGGTATGTGTACATAAATACCTAGAATATACGTGCACATAGTCTAGGCTATAAGAGACTCGTGATTTTTATATTTTAGGCTAGAGTTTTTATCTTCTTGCCTTTGAACAGTTTGATCCATTATTTAATATAGTTTAGTTCAGTTTACATAGGGTGATTTTATATCTAATTAACTCATTAGTCTTTTTTCCTGTTTTTAAGTATTCAAAAGAACGTGTGGTTTGGGAAATGAATTTTTAAGACTCTTTGAACTGTTCTACAAGTCTATGGCAGAACTGCTATTTCTGAGTCAGATTTGTATGCATAATTTAGAAGGTAGATATAAGGAAGTTCTTTAAAAGTTGCATCTGGCAGACAGAATAGTACCTGGTTCTTGCATCTAGAACGTCATTCTGGGAATGTATACTCTCAGGAGTCTGGAAATAACTTCATTTTCTTATGTTCTTTTTTTTTGCATGACATTACCAGAAGAACATTAGTTACCTTGTAGTTGTTAGCTAGCTCTCCTCAATGAGCTAGAAAAAAGAAGAAAAAGATTTTTATTTTTATTCTTCAAGGAAATTGCCTCATAGAAAAGAGTCAACATAGAGGAAATTTTAGGGTCTAAGAACTTTCTGAATACAAGTGGAATTATACTTCAAATTAAAATTGAATGTGGGCTGAGAATTTTGCTCAGCAATACCACACCTGCCTTGCAAACACAAGGTCCTGAGTTTGATCCCTAGTACCACAAAAAAAAAAAAAAAGAACCTGATTTTTAAAATCTTATCATTGGAGATGGAATTGTTTCATTCCTATTATTGAAGTAAGGTAAAAATAAATGTGCAAACTGACATTTGAGAAAGATGTCATACATACCTGAGAATTTTTTTTTTTTTTTTTGAGACAGGGTCTCACTTTGTACTTCAGGCTGGCTCTGAGCTCAGCCTCAAACTCACATCACAGCAATCCTCCTGCCTCTGTCTCCCAAGTGCTGGGATTACAGGCATGAACCACCACGCCCAGCACTGTGATATGTGTGCTGCTGGGCATAGGTCTCCAACCAGTATTGTATGTGGTTACCAGGGAATCAAACCCGGGCCCTTGTGCTTGCAAGACAGGTGCAGGAACCACTGTGCTAACTCCCCCACCCATACCTGAAAAATTTAACAGGAAGATAACTGTAAATTATTTATTTTATTTTATTAATACATATTTGCAGTAGATAATGATTGCATTCATCGTGAGGAGTTTGTATAGTGCATAACACATCTTTTGATGTTCCCTTCCCCTCCACTCCCTGTCTCATCCCTCCTCCATCTCTTGTTCCCCTGACAACTGTGAATTCTATGTTGTCAGTGGCTCCTTTATTGTTAAACAGTTTACTTAGAGGATCTGAAGATTGATTTGGACAATGAAAGTAGGATCGTAGAGCATTCTTGGCAGGAGAAACACAAGCAAAATATACAACTTGGAAAACTGATAGAGACAGTGGAGAGCTCAATTTGTACAGATTGTGAAGTTATCTAAGATTTTAGGAAAGTTGATTGTACAAAATAGGGGAGACCTCAACACAAGGCCAAGATCAAGTGCCACCGTTCTTAGTTATTCATAGTCATTTTTTTTTCCTTTCTGTCTCTCTTCCCTGGACTCTGCTGTCCTCACTTCCACCTCTCCAACTTCTCTCTTCACTTGCACCTCTGAGAATAGAGTCTGATTATAGGAGTAGCCATTGTGAGTAGAGGGGAGTGAAGAAGATTAGATCCGTTTTAATTTGTAGTCACCACAAGATGCCTGCAAGGAAAGGCCTTCCTTCTTTGGAAATGTGGAGCTGAAACTCAAGACATGGTCTGAGACTGGGTGCAGACTTGCAGAATGGCCTCAGTTGTGGGGAGCCACTCAGGGACCGGGCTCAGGTACTGTGGGCTGAGAGCAGAGGAGCAATGTGGCCAGCTGGGCAGTCAGTCAGTGGAAAGGGTGGGATCATTGGTAGAGTATATCATCTGTAATTTGAGTAAGGGTAGTGAATAAGTAGAAGTATTGATGAGATAAATTAATTTGCTAAAAATAAAGCTTTGTGTCAATATTTTGAGGCCCTCTTTCAAAAACTCACATGTATTTGGTAATGACAGACATTGCACTGCTAGAAAACTATATGATTAAATAGTAAAATAAGAGTTCTTTTGGGATCAGCATAAGGTATATCCCAATTATTTCTTATGATACATTATCTGTATAATATTACATCTAAAGATAATATTAATAAAGTGAACCATTTATGATTTCATTTTAAGGAAAATATCAAATGTGCATAGCAATTTAGATATTAGATATTTTTATACTAAATAATAAGAATAAATATTACAAGAAAATAACAATGCAGTGTATAAAAAATGCATAGAGTGGAAATTCAGAAAAAAATTTCCATGGAAGAAAAAAAGGCACAGGGAGGGAAAATATAAATCTTTTAGATACAGGTAATCTTTGTATTATTTTTCTGTGGAAAAATATATGTCAGCATTTACTCCTTAGAAAATATGGAATGCCACATTTACTGCATTTGCAGCATCATTGTAGAGAGAATGTTTTGACTCATCATCTTTGTCTGAGAAGGTTGTAATGAGAGATTTCAATGACCTGGAATAGACACTTTTCACACTTTCTTTTTCTTTGTAACTACACAAGTTTTACAATTCTCTTTATTTTGGTTTCAGTCACAGGGAAAGTAACTTTTCTGTTTGATTTTGAATCATATTAATTTGTTACAATGAATAGTCCCTAGGTCTTTGGGGATGACAGAAACTCCTTTATAAGGATTCACATTTAAAAATCTTGCCCATTGTCATGGTTTGTGCTCAGAGGTCCTCCGAAGCCCCATGCAGATGAGGTGGGACTTTCTTCTTCACCAGTGGCCAAATCTGGAATGTGGATGCTGGATTAGGAGCATGTGATCACTACACACTACACATGAGTGATAGTTTGGCACTGCCCTCATCCCGGTACCGTGAACAGGATTGAAAGGGCAGAAGGATGCTGCTCACTTCCCCCTGGTTACCTCTGCTGCCTTCTGAGCACCATGCTGTTTCTCCTTTGCCATGCTTGTTTGCCATCCCAGCCTCGGAACTGGTTAATTATGGACTGAAACCTCTCTGAACTGTAAGCCAAATAAACCATTTCCCCTCCATCTTTGGATGTGAGGCATTTTGTCCCAGCAGCAAGAGAGCAGTAACTAACACACATATTGTTTAATTTTTTTCACCTTGATTTTATTTTTAAAAATTAACTTTTTTAAATGGTAGCAACAGGCTTTTTTTTCCCCCTTTGTACGAACAAGAAAGATTAAACCAAAGGCAGGATTCCTTGTGTCCCTCTGACTCATTTCCAGTGTATGCTGGAAGCAGTGGTCTTTCCTTTCCAAAGTGTAGATCTAATCATGTCGCTCCCTTGCCCAGAAACTCTGCTCAGTGCAGGCCCCTCCCATGGGAACCAACTCGCCAACTCGCAGTTTCCCGATGAGGTCTGAAGAGAGGTCTGTGATGCGGCCTGGCCCCTCCCCTCCGCGTCATGTCTTCCTTCATCTTTCCTCATCCCACCTCTCAAGTCACCATGTATGGCCAGGCTTTAAGGGCGCTATTCCTCTTTCCACCCCACTGTTTTTGATTCTTCATCTAAGTTCTCATCTCGCCCTCCTGTCAATCCGGTGATTTCCTTCCAATCATCTCTTTCAGGCCTCAGCCCCTCCAGGCTGGTATGTATGTATGTATGTATGCATGCATGTATGTATAATGAGACACGGTCTCGTTTTGTAATTCTGGCTGATCCCAATCTCACTATGGAGCCCAGGCAAGCCTCAGACTCCCAGCACTCCTCCTGCCTCTGCCTCCTGAGTGCTGGGATTACAGGCTTGAGTTACCACCTCTGGCACTCCAGGTGGTTTTTAGATACAGCATGGTCAGTACGTTCTTCAGTAGAGGATTGAGTTGTTCTCTTGAAAGTTTAATACTGGCTCCCTACTAACATAATATGTACATATGCCTTTGGCAAATTGTGCTTTTGTATGTGGTCCAGGCTGTTTAATGATAGGGGCAGGAGAGGAAAAGAAATTAAAATCTAAAGGTATTTAACATTTTGTATCCTCAGTTTAATACCTTATAAAGATTAATAAAGGAAGATAGGTTATACAGGGTGAGAGAATAGGAATTGTGAGTAATGTTAAAGGAAATTATAGAAAAAAGTTAAGGATTTTAGTTTTTCACAGAAAAAATGAAAATGATTTTCCATGTAAAAATAAAGTTTCTAAGATATAATAATAGCATGCTTTTCTTTAAACTTAGAAGAGAATGCAGTTTTAGTAGGGTAAGAGTGGAGTCATTCCTTGACAGTGTGAGTCTACTGGTATTAGAATGAAGAATATAGGAAGAATGAAATGGCAGAAAATTGTACCATTCAATTCAAATAGTTTTTAATAGTTTAGCACCAACACAGACTTACTGTATAAATGAAGGAATAATTTTAAAGGTGCACATAAAGATGCAAAACATTACTCATTATCTCGGTGAAAAATACACAGTGGGGATTTGAAAGACTGAAAAGAACTTATCTGTATGGAACTATTCAAGACTGCCATCCTGGAGAGAGAAAGATGCACTGAATAAATTGAATGATGACTTGGAATCTCAGGGAATCAAGGCCTTCATGGTTTAGAGTTGTTGTGAACAAACGTGGCAAAAGATTATTATAATTGCATTTATCAGGAAACCAAGCAACTGAATCTTAAAGATTTATTAACATTTTTTTAAATAAAACCCAGTGAAACAGTAACTCAATTGGAACACCAATGGAATTGCAGTGTTTTCCAGATTCCTTTCTCAATAAGTGCCTGAGGAATTTATTGATGTTTTTGAGTCATTTAGTCTTTATATATCATGACATTAGATAGTAACATATGTACACGTGTATGTAAATATACCATTACTGTTTTATTTTTAAGCTGGATAATGCAGATGAACAAGCAGCCCAGATCAGAAGGGAACTTGATGGTCGGCTACAGTTGGCAGAAAAAATGGCAAAGGTAAATTTTTTACATTATTGTAATGGAAGGCATTTTCATAGAGGTAAAGAGACTGAACATAATTTGTCATTTTTACTCTATGTGTATACCTCTTCATCCAAAACATGTGCATGCATTTTGTCTTAAGTGAAACATACTATCCATTTTGGATATGTATCTTAAATATGTGAATTGTTGATATGTATAAATTTTTGAGACAAAGTCGAGCAGTAGGTGAGGCTGCCTGTAACCTCACAGTGTAGCCCAGGCTAGCCTAAAATTCTTGATTCTCTACCTCAGCTTGTTGAGTGTTAGGCTTGTTGGCTTGTGCCAGCAAAACTCATTAATAACCTTTATGCATTTTTCTTTAAGTAATGCCTGAATTTCTGTAAGTGCTATCGCAGATCTAGGATAGTTTTAATGTTGTATTAAGTAAAATATAATCAGAGAGAAAAATCTCACATCAAATCATATGTTATGTTCCAGAATATCCATCACGGTAGTTGATAATAATAGTATCATCTAATATTTGCATGATTAAATGTATGAAAAATACCATTTGAAGTATCTAGGACAAAATGACAGCTAAAATATGGTATTTTATTTGTGTAGTTATTGTTTCTGAGAACAGAAATAGCTTTCAAACTAAATTCATGAAATTCTATTTAATACTAATTTTTTAGGAAAAATGGACTCCAACTATCTAAACTTTTCTTTAATGTGAATTGATGGCTAACTTATTTCAGTGACACAAAATTGTAATCTTTTCCCAGTAGATCTGCAGTTGTATTAGCATGGATTGTGGTGACTATAAAACTTTTCTTTTTCTTCTGCTAAGCAAATCTTTGAGTATTTGGAAGGTAGACTTCTCTTTCTCTCCCTTTCATAAAGTATACATATATGACAATGCACAAATATTTTACTTATAGCTTTCAGATTACAGCTGAATGATTCTATGTATTTATTTTCACTTCCCTAACATAGTAGGCTTTTCTACACCTTGCTATGCCTCACATGACAATTTTTACAATTAAAATTGTAAAATTTTATTATTCAATTTGTATTTCTGTAAAGAAAATAGGTGTTTATGAATAAATGCCGTTTTAAGAATGCTGAGAGCTTCATCTAAATTAAGAAGTAGGGAAAGTTTAAGCGAAAAATATACAAAAGGTAAAGAAATAAAAAGAATGAAAATTGGAGAAAAGTTGGGTAATAGGGATGACACTAGATCCTGAGAACCAGGCCAGGGAAACTGAAGAACCTAAAGAAAAGAGAAGATGCAGGACGTGGAATTAGTAGCTAATGGGTTACATTGAAGACAAGAAGAAAGAACTACATGCCTCATTCCTGTGCTCTAGCTATTTAGAGAGGCACTGAGTCAGTCCAGGTCACTCTTACTGGGATTCATAGGGTAGAACTCAAGTAGCCTTTAGAAGCTGTAGAGAGAAACTAGCCTGTACTAACCCAGCTGGGAGAGTGTTTGGTTCTCCTGAAAGCCAGAGGCTGAGGGAGCATCCAGGGATGCACCAACGCCGGCCTGAGCTAGGGATTCAGGTGTTCCTTCTTTTTATGTAGGTTATTCCTGAGGTGGACGCATAAATTAAACTTACTCCTCCCAGGGCCTGCTGAACATGTATGCATTAGAAAATAGTTTCAGTCATACTCTGGGTGGCTACCAGAGCAGAAGGAAAGTGTCACGTTTAAGGAGGAAATGCTGATTTTCCAGTCATGATCTGGGTCCAAAGAAAGGATCAGGAATGAAGACATGGAGCCTTCTCCTGAGGGGCCTCCTGAGTGTCATCAGAGACAGTGATGAAGGGGGAGAGGTGGGGAGAAAGGAGTAAAGTAGATGGTGTTGGGAGAGGAAATAGTTCTAAAAATAAGATGCCTTTCCGTGAAACATTGACATAGCCGTTCATTTGTTTTTCACTTTAGTTTTACCAAATCAGAGCCATTTTAATAAAATACTCACAAGGCTAATTATAGTTACTCACCTTGTTATATTATATTACTGTAGTAGTCTTATAAGCCCACAAGGACAGATGCTATAAATTTTATAGATAAAGAGACTGATGTTTAAGAATGACTGTGTACCTCATTAAAATTATATAATCCATCAATGACCAACATAGGCCTCAAATTCTGGCCTTGACTCCTAATCTAGACTCACTCCCCTACCTCTTACTGCCCCTTCAGTCTGGCAAATCCAGAAATGTGGGTTATCAATAGTGAACATTTTGATAATCAGTAGCACACCCTTCCACACTACACAAATGAACATGTTATAACAGGACCAAGGGTGTAGCTCAGTGGCCCTGCTCTTGAAAGCCCAAGGTCCTTAGTTCATCCCGGTACCAAAACAAAACAAGGACAGTCAAACCTGGGACAGAACTCTCAGGAATAGTGGTGGTACATGAGTGCAATCCCAGCACTCTGCAGCTGAGGCAGGGAGGTTGCATGAACCACAGCCATCCCCAGACACTTTAATAACATAGCTAAACACTGTTGAAGAATGAAGAGGGTGGCAAGTGTGACTTTTACAGAGGCCCTGAGTACAATTCCCAGTACCCTGTCTCTGAAAATGATAGGGATTTTGAATTTAGGATGTTAGCCAAGGAAAATTTGAAAGCAAAGGAAAAATATTAAGAGAGCTGGAACAGTGGTGGCTATATCCTTAAATACGGCTTCCTGTTATAAAGTAGGAAAGCTATTTGATGTTTATCAACCTCCTTTTTTCTTTCCATAAATGAGTTGCATATTATTTATTGAACATCTAGGAGGTTAGGCAAGTACTGTCTTGGGTGCTTGAGATCAACCAGACAAGTGTAATTGCATCAGTATAAAACAAGACAAAGAGATTCCTGGTATGCCTGCCTAGAACTTATATTTTATTTGCAAGAGTTCTGTGATAAGCAATAAATATGTCATCCATGACATTAAATTGTGAAAGGTGATCATTGTTATTCAGAAAATAGATCAACAGGGTCAGGAGTGTAGGAAGAGGGAGAAAAATAGTCGAAATTTTTATCCAGAGGAAATAGGGAGATCTTTTTCAAATGGATGGCGGAGCAAGAGAAGAAGGTAGGAAAAGGGAGAGCAGTATGGCAGAAAAGACTCAAACCGGAAATAAATGATGAAAGTAGCACTTCTGCAAATAGAAAGGAACCCAAGAGTTGGAAGGAGCACAGAAGGAGAAGGAAAAGGGAGGGGATGGAAAACCAAAAAAAGAAAAGAAAAATAAATGAGAAAGTGTGATAACAGAGAATAAAGATGTGTTTGTACATACACCAACTCCCCACGATAGTTGTTATCATAATGTACTGTAAGCATGTGTTAATAAGAAAAGAGAACAACTTTTTTCCAATTGGTCAGAGCAGGCCATTTCTTGGCAACACTGTCTTTCTGTTTACACAAGCCAAAAACATTGGCATCATCTTGGACTTCTTTCTTTTTCACATCCTTCATGCAAAATGTGTCTGGAAATCCTTTTGCCTCTCTTTCCAGAATGTGATAGTTGTCAGCATCGTCTAACTTCAACTCTGCTCGATTCAAGCCTCACCTCTCACCTGAGTCATTGCTCTGCCCTTTTAGCTCAGATTCCACAACTGCCCCAGAAACACAGTAGCCAGTGATCTTTGCATGTAACCACGCCCACTTCATTAAGAGTAAAATTTAAAGTATCGACAAAAGCCCATAATGTCCTATGGGACTGGTTTATTGCCGAAGGGACAAATGAGCCCTCATCCTTGCTTAGTCCTCTCTGTGGGTGGTGCTGCTCCCTCACTGTTTTGCCCCAACTGTTCCTCCCCTCACACCACTCCATCACTGGCATTGGCAGGCAGGTTCTCCAGACAGACAGGACCAATAAGAGATCAGGGAGATGGGCAGACACACAGAATGTGCAGAAGGGGAGATTTATGTATCTTATACACACATATGTACATACATATTTGGAAAGATATTAGATTAAATGATTTCAAAGAATTGGCTCATGGAGCATGCAGAAACTGTCACATCCAAAATTTATGGAGGAAACTTGCATGTTGGAAACTCATAAGAACTGGTATTGTTCTTCAATTGTAGTATTGGATTGTAGTTTTCAATCTGAATTCTTTAGGTCATGCCAGCCAGAGGGAAATTGAGGCAGGATTTCCATTACTGCAGCCTTAAGACAATCACTGCTGCTTCGGAGACCTTGGTCTTTGCATTTAAATTCCTGATCACCTGCTTGAATGAGGCCCACCTATATGTTGGCGTTCAATCTGATTTACTCAGACTTGACTGATTATAAATAGTAGTTACATCAGAACATCTTGAGAGCAACACTTAATTGATGTCTGACTAGAGAATTAGGCAGGACACGAATAAGACTGACATACAAGTTATGTTGTTTCATCTGCTTTTCTGCTCAGAAGTCATGTGTTTATTGAAAGCTTCCCTGGCCCCCTCTTTTGAGTTATAGTCTCTTGTCACTGTGGCTTTTTTCCCTAGCATTTACCACTTTTTATAGTATGAAAGGAATTCTTATTTATTATACCTATCTCCTCACAGTACATGTCAACTCCATGACAGGAGAGGAGTGTTACCTTTGTGGCTACATGCCAAGGGCCTGGGGCAGAACCCAAAGCAGACACTCAGTGGACATTTCCTGAGTAACTGAATCCTCACATGCTGACATACAGTCCTTAAACTCAGAGTTAGTTAAGCAGAATTTCCTAGTTCTTTGTAGGGTTCTTCCCTTTTCTCTAACCTCAAAGCATATTCAAATTCAAAGGGAGAAAAGATACTAATATGGTAAGAATAATTGAATATTCTTTAACTTCTAACAAAAATGTAAACATTGCAATATTTCTCTTGTGATTGGGTTCAATGCTAAAATAAGTAATTTCACTTGAGGCCATAGTCCTGAATTTTGAACTTAAAATTTATATACATAAGTAGCCCTTATCCAAAATGCTTGGAAGCAAATGTGTTTCTCCATTTTGGGTTTTTCAGAGATTAGAATGTTTACATTTGTATAATGAACGTTCTTGGGGATGGAACCTGAGTCTAAACAGTGATAGTCAGTTCTGATTCATATACATCTTAAACATCCTGAAATTTTATCCAGCACTTTAGTACACTTGTGTTTTGGTATGATTCCTCATATGACTACTATGAGGGTGGATATGGAATTTTCCACTGTTTTATCATGTTGATACTCAAAAATGTTGTGGATTTAGAGCATTGCAGACTTCAGATTAGGGATGTTAAGCATTATTGGCACAGAAATCCAAGAAGAGATCAACTTGTAGGAACCACCTGGTGATCAGAAGCTGTGAAAGCATCTAATGCGTTGCAGTCCTATGTTAAGAGCACTTAGAAAGAAGTGACTGTATTAAAATAATGGATACACTTTTTTATGAAGTAGATAATGTTTTAATATATATTATGTATGAGAGCTATTAATATGCCAATTTGGGCAAAGAACTGAATAGGAATACTTGAACCAGGGTTTATAGGAGCAATCCACAGTTCATAAAAAGAAAATAAACCTGTATGTAATTCCTTTAAAAGATCTAATATCACATATCTGCTGATCCGATATACATTTGCTTTTGTTATTTCCACAAGAGTCAATTTAACATGCTAAATACAGTTTATGAGATACTTGTAACAAATCTTAAAGCTTTGAAAGAGAGTTGGGACAATTTTTCAAAGGAAAAAAATCCCACTAGAATCGATTTCCTGAAAAGCTTAAAACTGCTGGTTAATTAGTCAGTGTTGGTGATGCCAGCCAGATACCTCTTTGACAGATGATAGTGAATGAAATATTTTTAGCTAAGGCTAATTATAAAACATACTAATGCTATATTGTCTATAAAATACCACCTTTAAAAACTTGGAAAAAATCAGTGCTTAAAAATTCTGAAACATGTGGTATGTTTGCATTATGATTTGTTAAGACATAATTATTAAAAGACAAAGTCATGGGCTGGGGATTTAGCTCAGTGGTCCCAGCTCCTGCCCTGCAAGTGCAAGGGCCTGGGTTCGATCCCCAGTAACTACATACAACAATGCCGGGCATGGAGACTCATACCCTCCAGCAATCCACAGTGCCAGGCGTGGTGGCTCATGCCTTTACTGCCAGCACTCAGGAGGCAGAGGCAGAAGGATTGCTGTGAGTTCAAGGCTGAACTCAGGGCCAGCCTGAACTACAAAAGTGAGACCCTGGCTCAAAAAAAATGAACAAAGAAAAAAGACAAATTCATGGGCTGGGGATTTAGCTCAGTAGTTCCAACACCTGCCTTGTAAGCCCAATGACCCAGGTTCAATTCTGATAGCACATACAACAGTGCTGGGTATAATGACTCATGCCTATCAGCAATCGGTACCACATACCTCAATGGTGTTTTTTTATT
This sequence comes from Petromus typicus, assembly GCA_004026965.1. Classification (NCBI taxonomy): domain Eukaryota; kingdom Metazoa; phylum Chordata; class Mammalia; order Rodentia; family Petromuridae; genus Petromus; species Petromus typicus. The sequence goes on along the minus strand of PVIR01009182.1, from coordinate 22,937 downwards.
GAAATCTTTATTGGTACATTAACATATACATATCATGATTGCACTCCACAATGAGAATTTGTACCAGTATATGACATAACTTAATTCTTATTTTTTCCCATAGTCCTACCCACCCTACCACCTCCACCCCTATATACATAAACTTTGTTTCCTTTCTTTTTTGTTATAATCTCATTATTTTTCCCCTTCACCCTGTTTCACTTTGAATATTTTCTATGGTTTTGGTGGCTCATGCCTGTAATCCCTGCACTCACGAGGCAGAGGCTGGAAGCTTGCTGAGTTCGGGATCAGCCTGAACTACAAAGCAAGACCTTGCTTAAAAAAAAAAAAAAAAAAGACAAAGTCGTGACTTTTTTATACGGATGTATGATTATTCATGCAGATGTAAAGATACAATAAAGATTTTGTTCAATATGTGATTAGCAAGCGAACTAGCTAAATGTTAAAACCAATCTAGTGAGCATTTAAGGAATTAGGTATTGGGGCATTTTTTAAGATGTCTATGTTAGATACAAAGCTAGTCAATTTCAAAGACAGTTTTAACTGTAACTATCCGGTTATTTTACTCTCCAGACAAACATTATTTGCATGCTTTCCAGACAAAATCTTACAAATTAACATGTAGCTTCGCTGTCTGCACCTGCTAATCATTGCTGACCAGGAAGATGAACTAAATGCGTCTCCCACAGAGGCCCTGGGTCAGCCTGTGCCCCGCCTGCTACTGAAGGACCCAGCAGCCTCACCCTTAATTCGACTTTTCCTAGTTTTGGGTGCTTTTGTAGAGAACTTTGGAAGTTGACCCCAAATATAAAACTGTTCTATGGCTTTCTTTTCTCCTCTGAAAGTATTGAAACAATCATTCCAAAGCAATTTTACATTTTCAAAGAAAACAAACATATTTCTTAGATGATGACTGTGTTTTTCTTGAAAATGCCAACTTATTGTTTTGGAATGTTGTCTTTCACTTTAGAGGAGTATTAGAAGGATACTTAAAGGTCTTCTTCATGAAACTTTATTATTAATTTATATATTCTCTCCCAAAATATGCATTTTTAATATTAATTATATACAGATATCTTTAAAAAAGAAATATGTGAAGGTTATGTTACAGATGAGAGAGAAAAACAGTTGGCCTGAGACAGTGGGACTGAGGCACAAGGCAGTGCCCGACCCGACACTCCATCCCATCCCATGTCCCATGTCCCATAATTCCTTAGGTCAGGCTTGAATGGAACCAAGGGAGGCAAAACTCAGGGCAGTGATTTCCTGGAGCATCAGGCCACATGACAGAAGGCTGCTCTCGGCTTTCCTTGCCAGCCGGTTTTGTCCAGAGGAGAGTTACCCTGGCCCCGATGTGGGGAAAGTGTGTCACCTCTGCTCTGAATAGAGAAGAGCCACATGCCAGGGCAGCGACATTAAACTAAGGCCAAGAACCCGAGGGGCAGCTGCTCTCACATTCTGTTTGGGGAAGTACAAAGTGTATGATTTTCTTTCAGGACAGTTTGGCATTATCTAAATATCAGTGTTTGGAAGGTCCTTTTAAATAAGTGAAAGGCACAGGTCTGATTGCAGAAGTAAAAGCACTGAATGGCTATGTTCATGTACTTCAGTTCCAGAAGAGAATCTTTGAAATGGGTATTCTGGATCTCTTTAACTTGACACACTTTTATCATAAAATTACCTTTCTCTAAACAAAATTTTTTTAAACCTTTATTAAAATAAATTAATGAATTATAACCATAAGGGATCTTGGCACATTTGTGTTATGTGAAAAAATAACTAATTCTAGAAATATATCCATGACATTGTTCAATAATCATGACATTTTTAGTAAATTTTTAAAAATTGTCTTTATTGGTACATTATGAATACACATCATAATTGTATGCAACATTAAGAGTTTGTACCAGAATATGACATGACTTGATTCTCATTTTTTTCCTTTTCCCCCCCTGCCCAATTTTTATGTATAAATTGCCTGTCCTCCCGACAGTACACACCTGTGGTGAAAGATATTGTTAAAATGTTTGTTTTCTAACTGGTATAACTATCTGAATGTTTTCTTATAGATAAACTAAGCATTTCAAGGATAAGAGTGCTTAATTAAAACAAAAACATAATATACGTATCCAGGGGTTTTTCTCTTTTGCAGATCTTACCAGAAACAAAGTTAATGTGAAATATATATTTAAGAAATCAAAATTTCCAAGGCATGAGATTTTAATACCTAGAGATGAGAGTATATAAATTATATTGAGTGGCATAACTTGGGGAAGTATATTCTGTCCATCTTATTATCTTTGATGATAATATTGAAATATGGCTTGTTTAACACTGTTGTTTTAAATGTCATTTTTAAGGAAAGAAGATTTCCCAAATTTATAGCAAAAGAAATGGAGACGATGTATATTGAAGAGTTGAGGTCTTCTGTGAATTTGCTAATGGCCAATTTGGAAAGTCTTCCAGTTTCGAAAGGTGGTCCTGAATTTAAATTGCAGAAATTGAAACGTTCACAGAATTCTGCATTTTTGGACCTCGGAGATGAAAATGAGATGCAGCTGTCCAAGTCAGATGTGGTGCTGTCATTCACCTTGGAGGTAAGAGGCTTCATCCTGTGCCACCTCTGGCAGCATAAATGAGATGTCACGGTAATTTCTGCTGACCTTGGGGACAACATGTAGAATTTAAAGCAGGATAATATATTTTGAAAATGTTAAATTAGTCTTCATTTGCTAGACCAATATGCTGCATCTACAAAAGAATGCAAATTGCTTTTAAACATAAAAGCAGTTTTAGAATAAAAGGATAAAATAATAAGAATTTTGAAGCACATATTTACGTTGGCTGTACTAGGTAAGTTCATTAATAAATTAAGTGTCAAAATACAGTTGAATGATAATCTAATTTTAAACTAGTACTGAGTTCTGTCTAGCTTGGAAACTCCTTTCTGGCTCTTTACTTCCTTTGTTTCTTAATTACTTTAGCAGTGATGCCAAATTAGAATAAATAAGTCTTCATAATGCACAGTGTTAAGGGTGGTAAATGATAAGAAGTAGAGAATTTTTTCTAGGAGTTCCTGTTTCATTACAGGCGTAGTCAGTATCACAGAAGCCAAGAAAAACGGCCATGCATTTGAAACTGTTCCCCAAATCATCGGAGTTTCCGCCTTTTTTATGCAAATACATGGAAACGAAAGCCATTGGTATTCTTAGTCCAGCTACTTGTTGGCTGGGTTTCATGATTACATTTGTTTTTAGTCTGTGTGTAGAACTAACCTAGGTACATTTCCATACACCATTACATACCCCAACACACAGGCGCACACACACACGTATTAATTAGGAGCAAGAATTATGTGTGAAATATATTTGAAAGATCATGTCAAACTAATCAGAAATGTCAGGTCTGACTCAATTTTAGCGTCACCGTTTTTCTTCCCACAATTCCTGTTCTCTAAATAAATACTAGCAATGTCAAGCTTAAACTTATAGTTGTCACCAGATTTCTTTGGAAGCTTGCAGTGTCTTCCTTGTATTGTTCTATTCTTTCTCTCCCTTTGCTGGCTCCCAGTGCTGTTCGCTGTGTATCTTTGGATGGAGTTTTAATTTTGTATATGTATGTGTGTGTGTGTATATATATATATATATATATATATATATATATATATATATATATACATACATATATACACACACATATATATACATACATATACATATGTATATATATATGTATATATATGTGTATATACACATATATATGTGTATATACACATATATATATGTATATATATAATTTTTTTCTGTGATACTCAGGTACCACTGAATTACTTAGTTGATGATGGACAAAGCAGATGTCTACTTTTGTTCTCTTGACTCCGTTCAACTTCAAGCTTGAGGATGTGAGCATTATTTCACTTTCTTAACTTTCAGGCAGATGATCTTTTTGTAGATTAGTAGATTAAAATTAGTATCAGGGTGGAGCTGTGTGGCTTTAGCACAAGACTTTCACTCTGGATTTACCTAGTGGCTCGGCTGCTAGGTTTCTTAGCCTCTTGAACCTCGCCACGTGAGAGTGTTTAATTTTATTTATTTATTTATTTAGAGACAGAGTCTTGCTTTTGTAGTTCAGGTTGGCCCTGAGCTCAGTCTTGAACTCACAGCAACCCTCCTGCCTCTGCCTCCCAAGTGCTGGGATTATAGGCATGAGCCACCACGCCTGGCACTGTGATATGTGGTTCTGATTGCTGGTGGGCATGAGGTGAGTCTCGACACCCAGCCCTGTTGTATGTAATTACTGGAGACTGAACTGGGGCCCTTGTACTTGCAAGGCAGGCACTGGAACCACTGAGCTAAATCCCCAGGCCTGAGAACGTTTAATTTTATACTGCATAGTGCTTTACAGGTACAATTTCTTTGTTATTTCCTACTGTAGCTCTTTTGCTGACTGACATAAAAGATGCAAACATTTTAGAAATATTTTATAACAAAAAAATCAATCATTCAATTATACTATGAATATTCTAACAATTTATCATTTAAATTGATTAATGCAAAATAAATTACCATATAATTTTACTATGCATAAACCCTCCATTAAATAGTTAGAGATTTGGAAAACATTTTTCTCTTTTTTATTATTCAGAAGTCTTCATTAAATGTAACTTCTAAGGAATTCTGTTTTATAAAAATAAAACTAGGCCAAGAGCTAATGTTTAAGTGAATCTGTGGCTTGTAATTCTATGTTTTATTCCTAATCTGTCAAGCAGGACTGTTCGGTTAATGGTGTACTGGTGTTAGAAGAATATAAGTTACAATTTACTTTTGCATGGTCTGACAAGCTTGCATATTTATAAATAGGCTGTTTGGACAGCCCCTGTTACTGTGTCTAAGGAAAGTAGTTTTCTACCAGAGCTTGCTGTGGATCTGTTTTTGGATGCCCATGATATTTCATGCAGAAGTTGTATGTCCGGCAACAAAATGAAATCATACTAGGTGAGGACTATCTGGTGTATAGATGCAGGATTGTCTAAGAGAAGCAGCCTCTGCTCTTGTGGCTCCGGGGCCTACGACATCACCCAAGCTTTCCTCTTAGAACCAGAATTTCAGCTAAGAAAACTGAGCTATGGGCGGTAAATCCAATTTAAAGCTGTACCATTTCATTCATTAGACTTAGAACTGAGACCTAGAACAAACATTGCAGATTCAAACTGCTCCCAAGTCCTACCTTCTCACCATACCCTGTTGACTTAGGAGCTCAATTTTTGGTACAGCACTTACTCTAACACAGACTACAGTTATTTGTTATGCTTGTTGTTATCTGGCTTTACTAAAATGTAAGATGCAAAAAAGTACATTTTCCCTCCTTTCTTACAAATTTTGTTAATTGAGATATAGAAAGCACCTGTTGCAGGTATGGCATACAGTTCACTCAACTTTTGTGATATAAAAAGTCAGATTTATAGGATCATGTTTAAGCCTTTCTAGTTATGAAATGTTTAGGAGACATCGTGAAGCAAAACATTAACTCTGCAAACTCTGAAGTTGTACAGTGATATGTTGAAGGCAATAGTCAAGTAAAACTAGAAAAATGCATGTTTACCTATAAAGTTATGGGCCTATATGCCCCATGTCACATCTGTGGTATGGGTATAGTGGGGCTGTCGCACTGGGTTTGTTCACTCACGTTCGACATTAGACTAGCCAGCCTTTGGACTTCTTCTGTATCTGTTGCTACATGATTTTCAATTTAATTGCACTACCCAGTGTCATTTTCTATAATACTCCACATGTTCAATCATTTCATGTATGTCTGGGGTCGGTGTATTCTCAGAATGGGTTATCTGGTACCTCCCTTTCTTTTTAATGTAACAAATGCTCTGTCTATCTTGTCTCTATTACAATCAGTCACAGACATTGAGAAGATATATCTTAGATCCATTTTGTTTCATGTTATTTAGTTTTCAAGTTTTGTTGTGAATTGGTTGAAGCAGTTCCTTAAAATTAGGTCAGCTGATAATCTATGGAATCATGGCTCTCTTTTCACTGATGATTGAAATGAGCTATGTTTATTTTTTTTTGTCTCATAATCAGGTCTGTAAGTTTGTGTTGTTTTATTTATATGTAGGGTGTCATTGCAGAAGTTACATTTTTCTTTTTTGAAAAAAACCTCCTGGCACAGATAGAGTATTGTTTTAAGGAGCAGACTGCTGTTTGTTGTATGTTTTAAGAGGTTCTGTTTACAGTAGCTTCTGGTAAAGGTGATACCAGTAATGTCCAACAGATGTTTTCCTTCTCTGTACTCTGGCTGGTAAAGATGCTACAGAAGAAATGGTAATGTGTTAACAGTGATCTGAAATGTGAACTGATACTGTTAAAATTTCCAGACCTACTCTGTGTACATAATTGTATTGTTGTACACATGTTAAATGACCATCCAAAACTTTTATTATTGTTTGAAAAAATTATTAGAGTCATGGTGATAAATCCAAATGAAACTGGCTTTAAATTGATATTTTTTATTTATTCCAGTTTGATTTTACTGAAAGTACCCAATTTAAATGGTTCTGACAAGAAAATTAATCATTAAAATTACCTAACAATTTTTATTGTCCCTCCTTAATCAAGAGCTAGGACTTTATCCCAATTTCCTTAGGCCTAGAGCCGCTTCTCTTAGTCTCTTTCTAGGCCTTTGTCTGAGCTGTGAGCTACATCTCTAAGCTCCTTGCACCCACTCTCTTTTCTTTTTATTGTAAGACTGAGTCGTCCAAAGTTAGGCAGGTGTGGCTCAGCCATGACTCTCCTGCCTCAGCTTCCCAGGATGTGGGAATTATAACCATGAAGTGCTTGAGTTTGTCAAAGTGTGCTTCACTGTGACAAAACAAAACCCAGGTTAAGAAAGTAGATGTGCTCTGGGCTTTAACTTTTACATTTTAAGGTCAGTTTTCCATAGATTTGATGAAAACAAAACAAAAATATATCTTTGGATTTATAAATATAATCCTTATGTTTGTTTGTATGAGAGTTGAAATGTAAACAGTTTAAGGGGATTTATTTTTTTTTCCCTTCAGATATTTTGTATGAAGAGTCCTATCCCAATTCTGTGTAAAATCTAATGACTCCAGTAAGATGGATTTGCTTCCTCTGGATATTTCATTTAAATAGAACATGAGGGCTTATGACTGGCTCTTTTCATTTACAACTGGTAGCAAGATTCACTTTATTTTTATAATGATAATATTCTGTCATATAAATATATGTATATATATAACACATATATGTGAAATATATGTCATATATATACATATATATACACATACATGTCACATATATATATGTATGTATGTATCACACACACACCATGAGACCAATAATGAAGCTAGTTTACATATTAAACTCCCTATGAATGTATTTTATAAGTTTTAGAAAATTTTATAACACAAATTCTGATGGAGAGCAGGGCAGGGATGTTGCCAGAACCTCTGCAGTGGATCTTGGCCTCCTGTGTGCCATTGCAGCACAAGGTAAAAAAATAAAGACAGGAAACTGACTTAGAATGAAGCTGAGTTCTAGAGCATGGTCAGCGCTGCTGGTAGCAAAGACAAAGACCACCAGTTGTATCCAGTATTTATTGAATACAATTGTAGGGAGGAATAGGGAGCTAGGGATGCTTAGAAGACATCTAGTGAGATACTGCCCAACACCTGGCATGATGGCACCAGGCAGGGATGCTGGGCAGTGGGCACTGCTTATCCTGCTTGGACAGAACAAATAGGTGCTAGAACCGAGTACAGTTAGCAAGCAGCCCGTCAGGTCAGTGAGAAGCCATAAGTCTGGGGAAAGGATATTAGTTGGGGTCACGCTGACCTCAGCTGCACGAGACTTAGCAGAGCCCTGCCCTTCACAGACCAGGGCCTGGGCTCCTGTGGCAGCCATTGGGGCAGGGGCTATGCCTGCCTAGTCCACCATCTGATGTGCTCATTAGAGTCCTGTAGAGCTTCGGTATGACTGCTGATATATAGCAAAATAGATGGACTATGGACAGCAAGAAGCAGATGTCACTCAGCCCACTAGTACTGGGCAGAGATGTCTGCTAAGAATTCTTATATAAAATACAGAAAAGATATGTATATATCCAATAAGAATATTAAGTTATTCTATTTTAGGATTGATAGTCTTTTAAACAAATATGAGGGCCGGGGGGGATTTAGCTCAGTGGTTCCAACGCCTGTCTTGCAAGCGCAAGGGCCCGGTTCGATCCCCAGTAACCGCAGAACAATACTGGGTGTGGAGACTCACTCTAGCAGCAATCAGTACCACATACCACAGTGCCGGGCGTGGTGGCTCACACCTGTAATCCCAGCATTCGGGAGACAGAGGCAGGAGAATTGCTGTGATGTGAGTTTGAGGCTGAGCTCAGGGCCAGCCTGAACTACAAAGTGAGACCCTGTCTCAAAAAAACCTAAAAAAACAAAAAAAACAAAAAAACAAATATGAAAGTCATACTTGAAACATTATGTATTCCTCCTTCCCTGCAGGAGTTATAGATAAGGCACTAGGAGTTTTTCTACCCTATTTTAGCATTGTGTTAAATAGCACATACATTTAATGGTCTAACACGTTAATTTTCCTTAATATGTTAGTATTAAAATGTTCATTGGCAAATTGCAGTTTTTATATTGTGTTTTAAATTATGTTTTTATATTAAGATAAATAATGGCCATAGAGAAAACTCTTTTGTAAGTAGTAGCAGTCATATCAAATCAGTGAATGTAGAAAATGTCTTTTGTCACATACAGGTCTGAGTGACTGGTGCGATAGTGACCATGCGAACACTTCCGATAGTGATAGCGAACACTTCCATGACCCACCGAAGTCACTGTGCACTTGGGCTTTCCTCACTGAATTCTTATCTGTGATTCTGCTTTATCTCGTGTAAACTTGCTATCATTTTTAACATCTGAGAGTTACTTAATTTCATGATGTACATTCAAGAACTTTAATCTTCCTTTTACTGAGTAGCTATCACAAGGTTCTTTTCAGAACTAGGACGACTTCCTCAATGTTCTTTACTGTGGCTTCTATAAATAGAGGCAGATTATAAAAACATAAAATGCCAGCAAGGTTATATCAATTTATCACTGGATCTGCCTCACGAAATCCATGCTGATGTTTCTGTGTATGCTAAGTGCTATCTGCTGATGCTTTCTTTTAAAATCACTTTATCTTCAGATTGTCATAATGGAAGTGCAAGGTTTGAAATCAGTTGCTCCCAATCGAATTGTTTACTGCACAATGGAGGTTGAAGGAGGAGAGAAGCTGCAGACGGACCAGGCCGAAGCCTCAAGGCCACAGTAAGCGAGTTGAAAAATACTTGACTTTACTCTAAAAGAATATGTTGCATGTCCTTGCAAGATTTCGTAGTATTCATTGTGGAGCTCTTGTTTAGCCAGCTTTACCTGAACTGTGTTTAGAATCTTTACACTCCTTTCGGAATAATGACAGAGTTAGACCTGACAGAATCCCTGTGAAATACAAACAGAAAAGACAGCATGCAGGTATGAAGCTGTTAGAGGAATGCTTATAAGTCATTTACAATGATCATATGTGTTACCTTTTGCTATTTAATGGTAGTGTGAGATCCTATTCAGTGACCGGAGTTGTCCTCGAGTGGCTTCCCCATTTCCGTGCCATGGTTTGTGGTAATAGGCAGGTGAGTTCTGCATGGTGACTTAGAATAAATAGGTGACTTAGAATAAATAGTTGAGTGAGTAGATTGCACTGGAGAACCAAAGAATGACTGCCATCTGTCTCTTAATCAGAGGCGATCAAGTTGTTCACTGCTGATTGTCTGTCTCAAATCCTGTGAATGAGTTTAAATTTGAAAGATGTTCTTTCTCTAACTGATTCGAACGTGGTAAATGTCACAACCTCTGATAGCAACAATCCATCTGGACTTAGGAATTCGAATGCAAATTCCTAGTCCTTCAATTGTACACTGCTTTTGGAAAATCATTCTTTTCTTCTATTTAATCTTTACTTTAAATGTCTTACTTTTTCGTATTTATGGTTTTGCCTTCTCCTGGCATCTGTGGAGCCTGCACTTCAGGAAACCTCATTGACATCTGGCTAGCACTGGTTAGGCACTGAAGATAAAGAGTGCATGAGAAACTTGTGCTTCTTTAGAGCAGACACTGATGGAGTACAAAGGCTGGGGTGTAACACGAGAGATTCGCACAGAGTACCGTGATGTTGAGAAAATGTAAGTTAACACTTCTTACCCTGCTTCCCAGAGTCCTGCCGGTCTGACCCGCAAGGCTCTCCTGCTCTTCCCCTGCCTGCATTCTTCTGCCTTTTTCCTTTGAGTCGCTGGGAGTCAGAGATACCACTTTCTCTGACTTGACTTGAGTCAGAGATACCACTTTCTGAGAACAGACCTTCCATTTAGCCCCAATTTACTTGCTGTCCATGTAGATTCATCTACTCTGAATATTTCATGGAAACAGGATGATAAGGTCTATGTCTGTCTTCTTTTGTTCAGCATGTTTACATCTCACAGCAGGCATCGAGCTTCATTTTTATAACTGGGTAATATTCTATCATTGTGTATATACTATGTACCGTATTTATCAGTTCCTTACATTTATCCATCTTTTTTGATGGATGCTTGTATTACATTCAGCTTTTGGCTACTGGGGGCAATGCTACAATAAATATTAGTGTACAGCTAACTATTTTGAGTCCCCATTTTCAATTATTTGAGTTGTACACCTGGTTGTGAAATTGCTGAACAATGGTTGTTCTACTTACATTCTTACCTTCAAGGTGTAGGGTTTCCAGTGGTCTGATCCTCTCATCAGTGTGTAGTTTTCTTTGCCCTGCTATGTGTGTATGTGCATGTGTGTATAGTGTGTATACCTTCTAAGTCAATTGGTGTCTCAGTGTGGCTGGAATCTGTATAATGAGGCTGAGGATCTTTTCAAATGCCATTTGAATATCTTCTCAGAGGAATGTTTGTTCAAGTCTTTCATCCTTTTTTATAGTGAGCTGTTTGTCTTGGGTCATCAAGTTTTACAAGTTCTTTATGTATTTTATTTTTGAAAGACCTAAATGACTCCATTTTAAAGAACTGGTCCCATCTTAGAATAGAGTTATTAAATGTAAGCGTCAGTTCCAGGAAAGGCCACAGACTGGGTTATATAGACTCCAGGCCTAGGTGACCACGACATAAGCCCTAGTTACAGGAAAAGTTGCAGTGACCAGTGAGATAAGCTATAATTACAGGAAAGACCACCTGAGGGGCCTAGTTTCCAAGAAAAGTCACCAGATGTCCTCGGACCCCCATCCTTGGTAACATTTAACAGCATCCCCTAGCAACGGCCCACCAGTAAGTACAAGGTTCAGATGTTTTTTTAGGTAATCTAGAACCACGAGCTTACAGTATGATCTGTTGAGCCCAGCCAATCAGTGTTAAACACCTCACACTTTCCGAAAGTCCAACAATCATGCACTGCCCGCATAGCAATTTCCCCAACTTTGCTGTAACCTCCGTAAAAACCCCACTGTTCAGAAGTCCTGGGCTCTCAATTCTGATGTGCTGCATCAGTGATGGTTAGAGTCCCTGCTCGAGCTTGTAACAAAGACCCTCATGTGCTTTACGTCGGACTCAGCTCCCTCGTGGTCACTGGGAAACTCAAAATCTGGGCACAACATTTTATTATTTTTTTCCAGTTCTAGGAATCAAATTCAGAACCTTGCACTCACTAGGCAGGTGTGGTATCACTGAGCTACATCCCCAGCTCTCTTTATATATTTTAAATACTATACTTTTAGCATATATGATTCACAAATATTTTCTTCCATTCTAGGGATTTTTCACTTCTTTTATTTATTTTTAAGCACAAAATTTTGAGGAAGTCCAATTTATTTTTCCTTTATGACTTAAGTTCAAGTATTCTATCATAACTTTTTACCATACTAAGTCACAGAGATTTATCCTGTTTTCTCCTAAAATTTTTATAATTTCACTCTTAAATTAGATGGTTGGGCCATTTTGAATTGAATTTTGTAGCTGGTGTGTATAATGTAAAGTTCCAATTCCCTTCTTTTGTATTTCACTATTAGTATTTCTAGCATAATTTGTTAAACAAACTATTCCTTTCCCACTACATATGTTCTTTGCACACTGTTTAAAAACCAGATAGGCATTGGTAAATGAGTTTATTCCTTATCTTTTGATTTTGTTTCATTGACATATATATTCTGCTAATACCAGACTGTCTTCTTCACTGTTCCTTTTTAGTAAGTTTTAAGGTTTAGAGTATAAATCCATTTGAACCATTTTGCAGATAGTTTTGGCTGTCCTTAATTTCCATATAAATTTTAGGATCAGTTTGTCAGGTTTTGTCAGTGGATATATGTGTCTACTCATATATTTAGATTATTGATTTTGTTCAACCGTGTTTTATGGTTTGAGTATGAATTTTGTGCTTTTGTTACACATATCCCTGCATTTTTTTTCAATGCTGGAGCAATTGAAGATACATTCTTAATTTTGTTTTTGAATTATTCATTCCAAATATATAGAAAAACAATTTGATCTTGCTTAATATTACGACATACAGGAAAAGTTACAGGAAAAGTCACAGTGACCAGTGAGATAAGCTTAAGTCTTGGTGAAATTTTTTATTCCAAGGTTTTAGTGAATCTTTCAGGCTTTTGCTATATATGAGAGTGTTATCCAGCAGTATAAATTTATTGCTTCCTTGTCAAACTGTTTGTTCATTTTGTTTTCTTGCCTTCCCAATCTGGTATCGAATAAAAATTGTAAGAAATGACATCATCGCGCTGTTTCTAATCATAGAAGACAAGTGTATAGTCTTCTCAAAATAAAGTATGATGCCAGCTGAAGGTTTATTACAGAAGCCTTTATCAGGCTTACAAGTTTCTTACATACTTTTAATCTACTGATAGATTTTATGAAATGCTTTTTTTTTGCATCTGTTTTGTTTTGTTTTCTGGTTGTTATTTTGTTTTTGTTTTTGGTTTTGGTTTTATGGCTGTACTGGATATTGAACTTGAGCCCTTGTGCTTGCAAAGCAGGCACAGCACCACTAAGTTAAACCTTTTGCCCTTTTGGGTCTATTAACATTGTCATAATTTTTTTTTTATTCTATCCATATGGTCTTTCAGATTTTAAGTCAACCTTATATCTCTCACACAGTTTCTCCTTTGTAATAAAAATAATTATTTCTCATAATTTAGTAGTTATTTCTCATTTCCAAATTTGGGTTTCTACCATTTTGTGTTTGTTGTTTGTTTTAAATAGTCTCACTTTGTAGTTCAGGCTGGCCCTGAGCTCAGCCTCGAACTCACCGTGATCCTTCTGCCTCTGCCTCCCTAGTACTAGGATTACAGGCGTGAGCCACCACGGCTGGCACTGTGGTATTCGGTACTGACTGATGGTGGGTATGAGTCACCATGCCCGGCATTGTTGTTAAATCCCCTGCTCTGGGTTTCTATCATTTTGTTGAAGTTTTTGCCTCTGTATTCCTAGGGGAAATGGTTCTTTGATGGCATTTTGTGATTTCTCTATCATATTTTGTGTCAGTGTATAATGGCATTGTAAAATGAGGATATGATCACTCGTCTTCTGTTCTTTGAAAGAATATGGAGAATTCCTTTGAATATTTCTTTGGTAGATTTCATCAATCTCTGTGCAGCTAAATACTTTGACTTCTAATTGGATTGTATTCCTTGTTACAGGTTTTTCATGTTGTCTTTTTCTGCAGTCTATTGTGGTATTCTGTGACTTTGAGGAACTTAATCATATAGCTCATCTAATTTATTGTCATATAACTTTTTATCATATTTATTTGTAATATTTCATTACTCTATGATGAGTAGTATTGGTAATATCTACTTCTTTATTTTTAGCTCGAGTTTGAATATTTCCCTCCTGTGTTCTATCCAGTTAGAAATGTGTGCACTCTGAGTTGTCCTTTTAAAAAAAAAATAATTGCATTCACTGTTTTTTCTATTTCTTTTTTAATTAATTTTCACTTTATATTATTTATTTCCTTCTTTGCCTTTAGGTTTAATTTGCACTGTTTATTTATGCATTTTTGATGTCCTCAGGTGGAAAGTTTGACTTTTGATTGGCCTTTTTTCTTAATATATGCAATTATGGCTATCACTCATCCTTGGTGTGCTGCTTTAGATGCATTGGTGTTTACTGCTGTAGTTTACTTTTGTTTTCATTCTTTAAGGTGTTTGCGATTACTAAAGCATATTATTTGCATAGTAAATAGTTCAATGGAAAAGCATCTCAGCCTCTGAAAACACAAGCTCCAGGTCCCACTGTGCCATCCTCATGGTGAGGGATTGAATGTCACCCATGATGCACCGAGACATTCCACTGAACCTCCATGAGCTGGTAGGGGGGAAACACCTTTACATCACTTCCGTCAGTTTCATTAGTGTATGAGATCTTCACTAAATGCAGTTGCCCTATAAACCTCAAAGCATGTTTTGTTCTAATGGGTCCTTTTAACCAGTTTTAGTTAACTGTGTGATAGATATAGCATAAAATTTACCCTTCAGAAGTTAAATGATGCTTCACAATTTTTTTGCTCTGCAACTAGTCTCAATTCTGTTTGAAAATTATTTTGAAAAAAAATTATTTTGAAAAGGTTTGTCATGCCCATTTGCAGTCTATTCCAGTCCCCACTCAAGATTCATGAAGTTATGAGCAATATAATTTTGCTTTTACTAGATCTTTCATATAAAACAGGATCTTAGAATATTTACCCTTTGTATCTACTTTATTGTTGCTTAGTGTGATTTCTACAAACTCCTACATTTAATTAACCCCAGTGTTTGATGAGTGGAATGAACTGGTTTTTAACAGTAATTTTTTTAACCCTAACGTTTTCACAAATGATCAAGTTTTTATGGAGTGCTGCTCATCATATTTCTAAAATGCAATATACTCATAAAAACTAATAGAGAACATGCAAGCATACAATTAATGAATGAAACTACTTGAATGTCAGAAAGAAAATATATAGCAACTATTGGTTTTTGGTGATTTTTTTCAACAGAGCAATTTGACAAATAGCTCAGTATTTTCCTGGGAACAGTGAATTAGCTATTAAAGTGAATTAAAACATTTGTGTTGCTGACTGCCTCCCCGAAGCAGCTCGTCTTAAAAATGTATCTCCTGACTGCTGATCAGCTGCAGCTTTTCTATGCTGCAGTTACTTCCGTCCCTCACTCATCTGGCACAACAGGAAAGGGCTTCGTGTTCTCCATCATCATAGCGAATTATGGCTCAGACACGTTTTCTAAATTTTATTGCTTCAACAGTTTGTGCTTTGTTGGAGAGCAGTTCATCCTTCTGTCTGATGCTAATTAAAGTGCCATATTTAGTTCTTATTTCCAATAAACTTAATCATGATTTCTAGCCTTTGCCTATTTCATTCCTGTAGTTCAGATTTCCTGCCAGCAATTAGGTGGAAACAGCATGAGGGGGTTGGTAGATAACTTAGACTATAGGACCTGGGGTCCAATTAACTAATGCTGATAGAGAAGTTTGATTTATAAAGAAGGTGGTAAGACAATTTAATTTAGGGAAGTTTTGATTTTTAATTTTATTTTTTAATAAAAGGAAGGGAATGTAGATAAAATGTATTTTCCACATGCAGATTAAATTCTACAATCAATGAGTTTTAAGTTATTGCTTTATAATCTATTGGTGAACCAGGGAAAGTTTTTATTTTCTAGGAATGAAGTATAGAAACGCTGCTCTACTTTTATAGCATTTTAACATTTCCAGTTATATTATTCATTTCAGATTTAATGATACCACCAGAAAGGAAATCAAAAGCTAATAAAGCTTTTGATTTAGTCAGATGTGGGAGGTATTTGTGGTCATCACAAATTTCTTGATAATGTACTGATTTTAGAGGCCTATTGTTTCCCAGGGTGCACATCCTTTGAATGCCTGAATTTGCAAAGGAGCTAATATAACTCCTTTTGAAGATTCTAGATGGATCTTGGGACCAGTGAAATAAAAAGCAAGATAATTGATTCTTAAAAGCAAATAAAGAACATATAGGTGAGATCTGAGTTGTTAAAATTTTTCAGCACACAGTACAATACTGCAATACTAAAAATATAGCAGTAATCAAAACTGGATTAGTTCTATTAAAGAACAATCACCAGTAAGCTGCACTACATTTATGCCACACCCTCTGTCTCTCCTCTGAGAGCAGTAGTAGTTTTCTAGGGTTTCTGTTCCTCATATATCTAAGAACTAATAAGAAAAATCGGCAAGAAGAATAATAAAATCAGAAGCGTTGAACCATTACAGAATTATGTTTATGGACAGAATATTTTATTATCCCATGATAGGAAAGAAACATAGTCTGCAATATTATTTCTGGAAACTTTAAATTTTTCACCAGACTTGTAATAATCTGTTAAACTATTGAAAAAAATATTGCAGCTACAAATAAAAAATTGTCAGGATGACTAAGTACTGGAATAAGCATTACAGAGATTAAATATAAACCATGGATACGCCAAAAGAAGCTAACTCTGTTTCTTAAAAGGATTCCAGCTTTCATTTTGATTTATTAATGTCAGAATTATTTTGAGGTATAATTCATTAGGCAGCTGTTTTTATAGATGAGATTATAATGAGATGCTTTTTATAGGATATATCAAAAAGTGTGCCCATTTGCAGTCATTCAAAAGGAATCACTTAAACTGCATATAAATTTTGTCTCTTCCTGTTTTCATTTTTAAAATCATGCAGATCACTTTTTGTTAGTACATTCACCAGAAATATGAATTCTCTGAGACTAATACTTAATGGTTCAAAACAAAGGACAAATATTGGCCAAATACAGATGTTTATTTCACTGAGAATTTGTAAATAAGGGAAATTTCTCTGGGAGTCCTCTTAATTTCAGACATCGAAAATGAATAGGAAAATGAAATGGATGAAGAGTCCAGATGATTGCTGAAGAGCAGTTCTAAGCTCCAGTGAAAGACAGCAGTGAGAAAGTTTGGAAGAAAATATGATTATTGACATTTTAGTGATGGATTTAAAGCTTACAGATAACATCCCACTATAGTTTATGACTGTTTTTAAAATAGCATTCTTAATGCTTGGTACAGCTTTTGTAACTAGTTACTGAATCAGTTATTAATTTATCAGGGCCTAAGTACCAAACTCAACTTTTTTTGTACTATAAGACTCTAAGGTTTCCCTTCTATATCTTTAAACCATACTTTTTGGTATTACAAATTTTTTGAAACTTCAGTTTACATAAAGACTTACAAATACTCAAAAATTTGACTTCAACCCACTCAAAAGTTTGTAGTCTATATTGTTTTTACTCTTCTTAGTTTGTCTGCTCATCTCTTGCTGCAACTCTTTATCAGGATCGGAGTTGAGAGAAGAACAGGGAATGTGTCTTTGTATATTGTGATTTTTATCTAGACTCCCCCCAACAAAAGAAAAAAAAAAAAAAAAAGCCTCTTATGCTCTGCCCTGGGGCTGTGGGGAAGTGACTGGGGCAGAACTGATTTCCTGAGGAGTTGATAGCTGAGTGTGATTCTGGAAGGTAAAGCCTGGAGGAAATGGAAGTGAGCTGTGGATGTGGCCCTGAAGGGTGTGTATCCTCCTGTTCCCTTGATCCTTCTCTGCTTTCTGCCTGCTGTGCCACGGACTGTTTCTCTTGCCATGCTGTCCTGCCTTGAAAGCAGCCTGTGGACTGAAAATTCCAGAAACCATGAACCAAAATAAGCCTTTCTCACTTTAACTTGTGGATCTCAGGTTTTTTTTTTTTTTTTTTCTTTCTCAGAAACATGGAAGTAACTAAGCCATGTATAAGTGCACACTGTATTTTTCTCTGGTTAGAAAATGCCCTATATCTTGGAAAATGTCTCTATATAAGTTTTCTCTCTTGTAGATCAAAAGAGAAACACCACACACACTATGGGGAACTCTGACATTACAAGATTCCTCACAGGATGATGTATCCTATTGTTGTCTTATTTTCTTCCCACTAAACTGCTAGTTTAATAATATAACATATAGCATCTTCCTACTTGAATTTCATTTCCTTAGCAGATGCCACATTATAAGTCAGAAATTCCCTATAAGTAAGGTCTTCAGGATACTAGGTACAATCTTCAGCAAATTAGGATATTATGCCCTGTATTCTGATTCCCTCTGTCAGCACCTACACAATAAGACTCAGTAGATGCACACTAATTAATGAAAATGCTATATCTACTGTCTAGGACAAAAATAAAACAGACTCTGACTTTTTTCCCACACCCAAGCTGCTGTTTTTCTAGAAAGTCCATAGGAAACATATTCCCTGAAAAAGGTCTCTACTTCCTTTTTGTACTCACTTGAGGCTCTCACTGTCTTAGCCAAGACAGTGTTTTTCAAACTGAAATGTGCAACTATCCAGATAAACAAAATAGTTATTTAGACACAAGAATTGTTTCATTGCATGGACATGTGACTCGTCTCGGTCTTTAATTATTGCATCCTGAGGTTCTTCTGCCTAGGAAAGGGTTCTGCCATGTTGTATTCTCCTTCTCAACCCCCTTATCACAGCTGCCCTTCTCTATATTTGCTAAAGGAAGGTGCACCTGTCACCAGACTTGCTCTACTGTGTGTACTGTTTCTAAGAGTTCAACAGTTTAGCTTCCACTTCTTTGGTGTTCTACTTCTCAGAGTGATTAAAGCATTCACAGTTTGTAGGCCTGGAGTTGTAGCTTAGTGGTGCTGCCATCCGCCTGGCAAGTACAAGGTCCAGAGTTCAATATCTCGTTCCAAAAAAAAGAACTTGCAGGGCCGGGGAGTTAGCTCAGTGGTTCTGGTGCCTGTCTTGCAAGCGCACGGACCTGGGTTCGATTCCCCGGTAACCACATAACAATACTGGGTGTGGAGACCCACACCCAGCAGCAACCAGTACCACATACCACAGTGCCGGGCGTGGTGGCTCACGCCTGTAATCCCAGCACTCGGGAGGCAGAGGCAGAAGGATTGTGATGTGAGTTGGAGGCTGAGCTCAGGGGCCAGCCTGAACCACAAAGTGAGACCCTGTCTCCAAAAAACCTAAAAAAAAAAGAACTTGCAATTGTCAGAAACTGTGACAACTTACTGGACTTCAGACTTTCTTACTGGGATTTACTTACTTGGATTTGAGAAGGTCTTCCCTGCCTTGGGGGGCATCTGCCTCACCCTGTGAGATTTTAAACTACAAGAATTACTGCACTGGGATTATTGGTTTTAAGATTTACTGGAACTTACTGGGATTTAAGGATGTTGCCCTGCCCATGTAATCTTCACCCATAGGGACTATGGTGGGACTGCCCTGTTTTATGCATGCTAGGATTATGGATTGAAGGCTTGTTACCAAATAAATGTGCAGTGAGCTCCAGTTAGGCATTCTACTTCTGCTTCTGCTGCCGCAGTATTTGGCCTTTAGCTGCTGCTGCTCAGAGTAGCAAGAATCAAGCCCAGGCTCAGCTTTTTCCTCAAGGTTGTGACTTTGTTGTTTGTTGGTTATTAATCCTTTAACTGGGACTATCAGAGTTTTGGAGTTTGCCATTAGGGTTCTGGCTGTGTCTTCTCCAGACTACCACATATAACATCAATGGACCCCACCTCAACTGTAGCAGGAAGGGCCCTTCCTACTGTGGTCTCCACACTTCAAACTTCTATATCTCGCAGGCTCTACACCTTATTTCCACTCAGCAAAGGACTGCATATATGATTGTCAGACAACTGACCTAATTGAAGAAGGGTCCCACACCCCAGAAAAGAGGAAGGCCTGTCCAGAAAAGTCAGCAGTTTCAAAGAGAAACAACAGATGGACCAACAGCAGTCATCCCAAGAAAAGCCCACATCGTGTATAAAATAAAATAAGAAAAACTTAAAAAAAAAAAAAAAAACTTTAAAAATCTGGGCTTTTACCCTGAGAGTACCTTCATAGTGGGATAGCATTGCAGAAGAAATCTCATGTAGTGCCAACTGTATTAATAGAGACAGTTTAATAAGTCACCATTTGGGGAGAAGTTTGATTATGTGGGACAGAGTCACAAAACCAACTATACTTCATTCCAAGATTAAAGTCTTACCCTACTACATAAATTGAGACAGAGACAGTCACAGCAGCAGACTGGGAGTGGGTGAGGGTTAGAGGTGGATTCCCTCCAGGATCCCCTGAGAAGTTCAAGCTCAGGCCAGGAGAGACATGAGTACCAACATTCTGTAGTAGGAAAAGTTTCAGTGGGTCTGACTTTCAGAAATGCTTGGGTCTGAAATGAGACTCCATTGATGCCATTGAGTTCATTGGTCTGCTTGAATCCCGCCAGAGGAGGTACTGCTTCCAGAGGAGACTGGTCAGTGGTCTGATGCTTCCCACAAATCATCATGAATGGGAATGAATCTGGGACCTCTTGAGCACAGCCATCACCCATCGAAACTACAGGCTGTGAAGCTGGCAGAGAGGATTGTGACGATACTCCTGGAAGCAAACTGTTCCTTTAGAAATACATAGAAATTGTTTTCAGTGCTAGTTTGACCTGAGTGTTTTCTCTATTGAAGTTTTCTTTTGGGGGGACAAGGATTATATATAATCTGTATTTATTTATACTGTAGATCTATATCTAGTATGCCTTAGTGTTTAAAGTATAACTATAGATTTATTTCCTGTTGTTGAGGTTAGTACATTATTTGTTATTAGTGTTTGTCACTATCCAATTTATATTTTATACTACAGGATTTTAGAAGCTCTTTAATTACAGCATACTTCTCAACACAAACCTTAAATTCAAGAATAACTTAGAGTCAAGTGTTCCAGGCTCTAAATGAAAATGACTTCCAACTCAAATAGATGTGTCTTTTAAAATTATTTTCAAAATCAATGGAGAAATAAGGCATTTCCAAGATAAAGAGCACCTAAAGAAATCCATGATCACCAAACCAGCACTATGGAAATTCTCAGTGTTAGCATAGAATGGACAGTGCACATTACATTGCCTAAAGGCCTAATAAAATGAATGTACCAGGTATGGAAACCAAGTAATTAGAAGAGATAGAAATGGAATCAGTACCTAAAAAATAATACAATTTCAGGAATAAATTGATACCAGTGTTATAACCATCAATTTGATTTCAGTTTAACAATCAAAAGACAGAGATTAGCATAATGGATCAAGAAGTAAGATGTAATAATATGCTGTATACAAGAAATACCCTTAATCCCAAAAGAATATCAGGAAAAATCTAATAATGATACCTCGTATACCCTTTAATGGAATTGAAAGCAAAGGATTAAAAAGTCATTCATGGAAGCATCACCCTGATTCCAAAAATCGAGAAGAATCCAAACAAAAATGATAATCTTAGGCCAATATCTCTAATAAACGTAGTTGTAAAATATCCTCAGCAAAATGCTATCAAACAGAATTCAGCAAATCATCAAAGAGATCATACAACACGACGAACTATCCCTCACTCTGGGGATGGAAAAATGGTTCACCATGCACAAATCAGTAAGTGCAATTCAGCACATAATCAGAAACAAGAGTAAAAACCACATGATTGTGTCAAGTAGGCCAGAGAAACTCTTTGAGAAAATTCAACATTTTACTCAGGCTTAAATCCCTGAGCAGATTTAGAAGGACTTTATCTCAATTTCACAAAACCCATTATGACACAGCTGTGGCCAATATCATATGAAATAGGGAAACTCTGAAGGCATGCCTTCTAAAATGAGGAACAAGATAAAGATGTCCACTGTTGCCATTCCTGTTTAATATAGTTGTGAAATATTAGCCAGAGTAGACAGACAAAAGGAAAAAGAGGAATTCTTATGGGAATGAAAAAAAGGCAAAATATTGTATGCAGATGACATGACTCTCTACTTACAAGACTCAAACAGTCCCACTAAAAATTGTCTAAAATTAAAGTCAAACACAGCAGGACATAAAATCAACGTACAAAACTCAGTAGCGTTCTTATACACTGATAATTCACGAGCAAAAAATTAGGAAAATATTACCATTCACAGTGGCATCAAGAACAGTTAAAATACTTAGGATTTAACTAACCTAGAAAGTGAAAGATGTCTAAAAACAAAAATCACATCACTCTGTAAAAGGAAACCGAAGAGAACATTAGGAAGTAGGAAGAGACCCCGTTTCTGAATTGGAGGAACCCATATAGGTGCTATGGCTATAGTTCTAAAACTGATACATAGATTTTAAGGCAGTCCTCTTCAAAAGCCCAAAGACATTTTTAATGAATCAAGGGAAAACAATCTAAAAATTTACGTGGATCCAGAGGACACCCAGCAAAAGCAATTTTCTGGATAACAGCAAAACAAGAGGCATCACAATCTTAGATTTGAAGGGGTGTGACAGAGCTGCAGTGATAAAAACCAGCAGGGAACTCACTCAAAAACAGAAATGTGAGGCAGTGGAACAGAATCAAGGAGGCAGAAGCAGTGCTAGACACTTTGGACTATTTAATCTGGGACAGCAAAGCCAGCAAGATACTTTGGTGGAAAGACAGTCTCTTTAATAAGCGATGCTGGGGAAAGTGTTATCCACATGCTGAAGATTAAGTCTAGACCCGTATATTTATCTCCGTGTACTAAACTGAAATCATAATGCAGCAGCGATTTGAATGTTCAAGCAGAAACAGTCCATTTGAAGGTGTTAAAATAGGTGAAACTCTTAGAGAAACAGACAGGCAAGGGCTTTCTGAACAGAACGTCAACTGCACAAGAAATAATACAGAGAATCAATAAATGAGATCAGATCAAATGTAAAAGTTTCTACATGCCCAAGGAAATAACCAAGAGTGTGAAGAGATGACCTACAAAACGGGATAAAAATTTT